>JBAMJV010004475.1:0-55331 GCA_037951105.1 Echinarachnius parma
CTACATACAATATGAATCATTACAGTGTCATGTGCAGCGATATTTACAAACATCAAAATAATTTGAACGACTCACGAGGTATAAGGAGATCTGAATATAATTATATACTAATTTACGATCTAAGTGTTCATATATTATGTAATTGTATACAAGATAATTTCATGCCGTGTACAAAGTAAAATGAGTTAGTGAATATCACTTTGCATTTTTGCTCATATCTCTACGGAAGCCGCTGCGTTAAAGTGCCATTCGACTTGACACACTGTACAGTACACGGCCGTATGGGTTTAATATGGTTATCAAGGTGTAACAATCAGCGTTGCTATAAATATATTTAATGTTATTTCTACTTGACACATAACTGCACATTGATATACAAACTAAAACAATAATGATCAAATGGGGTTCAGAACGTTGCTACGACAGCATGCAGCACCCTAAGGGTGCAATTTTGCACCCCAAAGTGGGGTCTGCACCCTATGCGCGGTGCACAGATGCACCATCGTGCACATCGTGCACGCGATAGGGTGCAGACCCCGTTTTGAGGGGTGCGTTATTGCAGCAGCTTTAGAGTGCAAATTTGCACCCTTATTTTGAAGTTTATAATTATTTATAATGTTATTCCTAATTGACACATTATTGCACATTGAAATACATTGAAATACAATTGGAGAAGGTAAAGAACAGTAGAAATAAACAAAATTGTCACGTGTAATTATTGCGAAGATTGTGCTTCCTGTTTAAAATAACCCTCTGACTACCAAATCCATTTGACCTAGTTCTTTAAACAAATTGACATAAATAACTTACTCCACCCCCCTTTCATCATCTACAACATTGAAAAGATCATCGGTTAGCAGTTAGATAATTTATGTCGCCATGACGACATATAATTTTTTGGAAGTCGACTTGGCAAGATAATATATTTCGCCATGACGACATAATTTTTGTTATGTCGACTTGGTAAGATAATTTATGTTGCCATGACGACATATAATTTTGGGGAAGTCGACTTGGCAAGATAATATATTTCGCCATGACGACATGTATTTTTGTTAAGTCGACATGGTAAGATAATTTATGTTGCCATGACGACATACTTTTGGGGGAAGTCGACTTGGCAAGATAATTCATGTCACCATGACGACATATTTTTTTTGTTAAGTCGACTTGGCAGGATAATTTATTTCGCCATGTCGACTTATAATAGTTGATAAGTCGACATGGTTAGATAAATATCTTTACATGTCGACAAAATATGGATATTAAGTCGACTTGTCGAGATCAAATATCTCGACAAGTCGTCAAGTCGAATGGAATTTAACGCTTCCGTATACATGGTATATCTCAACCAAAATACGTGACATTTTCACACGATACCTTGTGGACATATCAGATTACTCCAATACACATTTTTAAAATCACTCATCACTTTTTGCACTTGTCAACAAAGTTACTAGATCCCTCTAAAGATCGATTGGAACGATATAATAGCGTACTTATCAAATTTTCCTGGGATAGAATATATCTCATCATGCTCGTGATAAATATCATATGTATTTTCCCTAAAATATTAAAGGGATCTAGTAACTATGTCACTTGACTAGTGCAAAAAGTGATGCATAGTTAATAAAATGTGTATTGGTGTGATCTGATATGTCCAGAAAGTAATGTGTAAACATTTCAAGTTAATTGGATGTTATTTGGCCGAGAAATGAGCGAAAATGCAAAGTGATATTCACTTACTCATTGCACTTACTTTGTACACGGATGAAAAGGTTCCGTAGATAATTTCATATCCGAACACTTCAATTGTAAAAATCTTTTGAACGAAATGGAAATTTTGAAAACCGAAACCTGTCCTATGCTTTTATTGTTAATTCGAATAAAACAAGGTATGAGGGAACCGCTAGATTTCCAATTGGATTTTGAGGATTTAGACAATGTTACTAAGTCCCTCTAGAAGCGAGGAAAGATTCGAATATACATATTATTATTTTAGGCGTACTAAAAATAGAAAGTTATGTACAAAAACAAAAAATCACGACCACGCGATCTTTTGGTAATGTTTTTAAATAATACATGCACGCGATCTTATTATGATTCAGTTATGATTTACTTATCACAATCGTATTACTTTTCGTCCCCTAAAAACATCAACATCAACAACAACCTAGAGTAAGGGGGGGGGGGGCGGGGGGGGGGGGGGGTGCAAGAATATCGAAGTTGAATGTCGTGCATGGTGGCCCCCAATCAGCGACTTGTCAGCTCCATGCCACTTAAATACATGTGATTGCACGTATACAAATACCACTTTCACTTATTATTATTATTATTATTTCGGCATTTCAAAATAAAGTACAATGTATGATACAAAATGAATAGTGAATTTACAAAACGATCAGAAAACATAAAAGCATAAAAGCACCCCTGGTGAATCTCCCCAAGCTGCCTGGCAGGAAAAAAGAAATGCATACAGCGTATATCATTGTACGCAGTTTCACTTTGACACATACATTATATCTGGTAAAGCAACGATTTAAGATATAAACCAATAGATGAAGAGAAACGCAATCATACAATCTGGGTTGATTATTTAATGAACCGACGCTCTTCCCTTATGATATTCCGTCCTCAACTGGATAATGTATCATAACAAAATGGCTATTATGAATATTTCTTCCCATTGCCATATGTACTCATGGTACGTGATTTGCTTTGCTGTCGCCTTTTTATCTGGGATTCAAGGTCTCGATCCTTACTGCACATCGATCACAAATGGATCTAATACATCGTGTAACATTGACTGCAGACTGGGTGGAGATTTGGAGAACAATACAATGGCCGTTTGGATGTTCTCCAACAAGACCGTCATCTTCCGGTGTCGATCTGGGGAGCAACCATGCAGTGATGAAACAACTCGCTACAAAATTCACAGCATTTTAGACAGATACGTTTTCATGATAAAACATGAACCGACAGTCTGTCTAACCACGGAATTATCTTCGCAATAGAATATTTGCCAGGAGGATCAACTAACTATCAAGTCATTGAAGACTTTCAACAAGCTTACAATGAATGTATTTCGATATCTTCACACATGGATTATGTGTGTAACCCTACGACAAACAGCGCAATTCAAAATAATGCAACACCAAATAATACAGGAAATACCACAAATACATTTTGGAAGAATATCTTACTCTGGATGGAACTGGGGCTTATTACTGCACTGTTGATCTTAATTTCGAGCTCTTTCATATGTACGTGCTTCATTTTATTTCGGCACTTCACCCACAAGCTCATACAAAATACTTAGTACATGCCATTCGTACCACGAAACAATGACAGATAGGCAAAGGCCTAATAAAGTGAATGACAATGTCGGTGGAGTTCAGTCGAGGACATATCTCAACGATTGGGACCAAGACGCGGCAAAGAGTTCACCACAGTAAAGCAACACCGCAACAACGCAGAACCACGCGGTGGACATGTCCATTTGTCACATAATCCATGCCATGCTGGTAATGATATGTCATCAGCGGAAGTCTCTTGGTTGCTGGAAAGCCTTGAAACTAGCGAGGATGTCGACACCCAGACGCGATCGACGTTGCCGATGTCCGCTGTTGGGGGACGAGGAAGGAAACAATCGATTACAAGGAAACACCCTTATGTCAACGCAGAACCACAGGGTGGAAACATTATTTTGTCACAGAATCCTTGGTTTGTCTTCAGAGGAAGTCCCTTGGTCGAGGACGTTGACACCCATACAATATCGACACTGCCGATGCCCTCTTTTTATGGACGGGGAAGGAAACAAACACAAGTTAATCGTAACCGGGCAGAGCTTCATGGCATGAGCCAGGAACTTGAATTGTGTCACCAACGTCCTCAGGCCAAACATGGCGGCCAGGTTTCCAATGATGTCAATCATGAAGAATCCCGGAGTAAAACATTACCTGCACAGTCCAGAGACATGTCTCTTGCTGTAGTTTCAGCCGACATGTCTTCGTTCAAGAGAATTGGTGCAGTTGCGTGGGCGATAACGGAATCGTCAACGAGGAGGTCTTCCGATGGCCGAGAGAGGAGATTCGTGGAGGGCGATGATGACGAGGAAGGAGTCTGTCGTGGAACGAATGGGGAGTCGGAGCCAGATAGGCGAATTTATCGATCTCGCTCGACATCGGACAATGATACGGATGGAAGTGAACCACATGAATATCAATTGTTGAACATTATATAAACATCGTAACATAAACAAAGTAATGATAAGCATGAGACAATGTATATATTTTCAATATGTTTTGCACTTTCTAACTGGATCTAAGTTCTTGTGTATTTTTAAGCGTTCATATTACATTTGTTTTTCTATAATTCCTGGTTTTGATAATCAAGCTCCATCGTTATTAGTAAGATGTATTTAAGATAGGAACTCTTATTATTCAGTTTCCATGCAGTTTTGCATACTTAGAGATGGATTATGGATAAGATAATTAGCACTGAAGTACGCTTCCCTATATCAATTGCTAAATATATCCTCTATCGTCTTGCTTTTGTATTGGTTCACTTTGGCCAAGCCACTTGTATTTACTACAACGAAAGGGAAAGTTGTATCAAGTAATTTTGAACTTGTACACACATGACACATACATATCTGATACAGCTGTAGTTGTCAGTTTACCATGCCCTTGCGTAATAATTTCACAAAAATCAAAAGCATGATAATGGCAATCATCAGTAAACATAATCACAGGGGCTGAGGACAATTTAGCCCCCGAAATGCCAAAAAGAGCCCCCGAAAGTCATAAAAAGGCCCTGGTAAATTTGCATTATAAAGTAGTTCAATGCAAAACCCTGTGACGCCATAAGTTAGCCATTTTATATCCATATGACATATTTCTTTTTCAATGTATTTTTTATCCTTATAAAATTAGGGGGAATAATTATAATGTGATATTCTACTATCATCATGAATAGGTTGATTAAAATAATATGAAAACTATATTACCATGATTACAAGATACGTGTCAAAACTTCTACCAAGCAATATAAAATTTAACTATTCGATTTGAGAATATATACTTGTAGTAGAGGTATTGCTCCCCAAACATTTAAGGGATCTAGTAACTTTGTTGACAAGTGCAAACAGTGATGAGTGATTAATAAAATGTGTATTGGTGTGATCTGATATATCCACAAAGTAATGTGTGAAAATGTCATGTCAATTGGATGTTTTTTGGCTGAGATATGAGCAAAAAAGCAAAGTGATATTTGCACTTACTTTGTACACGCGGGTGAAATTATCCCGCAGACAATTTCATACAGACACACTTCAACCGTAAATATCTTTTGAACGAAATCGAAATTTGAAAAACCGAAACTGGGCCCGTGCTTTTATTGTTAATATGAATATGTTAAGGTATGAGAGAACCACTAGAGTTCCAAGTAAGTTTTGAGGATTTGGACAATGTTACTTAGTCCCTTTAATGCGAGAAAACTTTCGAAAATGTATATATATTTATCATAGTTTAGGTTTATACAAGAGTATATAATTTAACTTATTGTCTACTCTTGTCTACGTAGACAGACGTATTGAGAAAACAATTTAACGAGATTTAATTATTCTATTTCCAGATAAGGCATTGTGCAATCTTATTGTTCAGGTATATTATAAAAGTAAGATAAATTAATTTGCGTGATCGTATTATTTTTCAGTTATGATCCGATTAAAAACTTGGAAACGCAGATTTCGAAAACAATGCGCTTAATTTCTAAAAAAAGAAAAATCAAGATAATCAAGCGAAATGCCATTGCTTCGGAAGACTGGGTAATAGGGGTCAGGGAGGGTGGGGGGGGGGGTGGGGGACATGCAACACTGCATCCACTAACTTCAACTAGTACATATTCAAACATCAAACAGCAAAAGTAACAACATCAACAACATGAGGGAGCGGGGGGGGGGGGGGGGGAAATGGCGACATTTTAATGTCGTGGTTGCCTCCAATCCAGGACGGGCGGTTTCGACACCTCTGATCTGTAGTACATAATTGTGAACGTATACCGCTAATTAATGCACTTTGGGATGCACTTGAACGCCTACGCGCAGTTTCACGTCACATATATCATGTAAAGTATTTATTATTTTGTTTAAATATAAACCAAGACATTTATGACAGATGGTGAGGATCGAAGCTGACATTTATGACAGATGAAGAGGAAAGCCAGCATGTAAGCTGGATCAAAATATTGAACAAACTATATCCTCTTCACTCATTTCTCTTCTCATCAGCTGGACCATATAGTACAAAATGGCCATTAAGTTTATTTCTTTGATTTGCTTTGCTGTTGTCATATTCTCTGGAATTCATGGTTTTGATCCCTACTGCACATCGATCATAAATGGATCTGATAAATCATGCACCATTGATTGCAGACTGGATGGAGGTTTGGCGAAGAATACTATGGCCGTTTGGATGTATTCCAACCTGACCGTCATCTTCCGGTGTCGATATGGGGAGCAGCCATGCAGTGGAGAAACAACTCGCTACAAAATGAACAGCATATTGAACAGACATGCTTTTATTATAAAATACGAGTCGAACGTATTTATACTAACCACGGAATTAATCTTCGCAATAGAGGATTCGCAAGGAGGATCAACTAACTATCAAGTCATTGCAGACTTTGAACATTCTTACAATGAATGTATGTCGATATATTCACAAATGGATTTTGTGTGTTCCAATACTACAAACAACACAATCCAAACGAATGCAGCAGTAAATGATACAGAAAATACAACCAATACCTTTTGGAACTATATCCAGTACCATCCCTGGATGGTACTGGGACTTATTACTGCACAGTTGCTCTTTACGTTTAGTTCTTGTATATGTACATGCTTCATCGGATGCTGGCACCTGGCCCACAAACAAAGACAAACGCCACGTGACAGCAGTCGTCCATCACGCCAGGAAACGATAACAGATGCGCAAAGGCCTTACCAAGGGAATGTTGATGTCGATGGAGAGATATCCGGGGACAGAGCTCAACCATTAGAACCAAGACGCGGCACCGAATTAAATACAAGGCAACTACCGTATGTCAACGCAGAACCTTGCGGTGGAAACATCCTTGGTTTGTCTTCAGAGGAAGTCCCTTGGTCACTGGCGACCAAAGAGGGCGCTGACACGGCGACGTTGCAGATGTCCTCTGTTGATGGACGGTTAAGGAAACAAACACAAGTTAACCGTGCCCAAGTAGAGATTCATGGCATGAGCCAGGAACTTGAATTGTGTCCCCAACGTCCTCAGGCCAAACATGGCGGTCCGCTTTCATATGATGTCGACAAGGAATCCCGGTGTAGTGAAATACCTGTAGAGTTCCGAAACAAGGCTGTCGCTTCATCTTCATCATATACCAACATGCATCCGTTCAAGAGCATTGGTAGATTTGCGTGGGTGACAACGAAATCGTCAACAAGGAAGTCTTCCGATGGCCGAGGACGCGGAGGATCGACGAGAGTCGTCAAGGGCGATGATGGCTACGAAGGTGAGCGTTGTGGGAGAAACGAGGAATTGGAGGCAAATAGACCTTCTCACCAATTCCGCTCGACATTGGACAATGATAAGAAGGACTGTTACGAACATGAATATCAATCAAAAATATACACATAGAACATCATACAAAAAATCATCAAGATAAACTGTTGTCACATGGGCGTAGATACTTACGTAATACCTATTCATCAGGGGGGTGGGTTGCATGAATAGATCATCTCCCCCCCTGTTAAATGGGTATCAATGACAGATCTACGCCCATGACTGTTGACACCTATAAAATAACGAAATTACTTTTAAGACAATGGATTGTCAATAATGTATGTAAGCACGTCATTCTGCATTCTGTCAAAATTGCAATTAAATGCATCGCGATCTTCAGAAAGACTGGTATAACATACATCTGTATTTATCTATTACTAAATGTTATTATTGTGTTATGTCAAGTTTAGCTGCAGTCCATTAGGTACGGTTGATTAACGTTGTTTCATCTTACATTGTGGTTATTTATCAAATATTACTATCCTTACTAATTACTTACAGTATGGGGAACAAGTACATTATAGACTCAAATGTATGCACTAATAATATTACGTAAATGTTTATAACAATGCACGATTGCCTTTGAATAGCACACCATCACTATGCAAGGGGAATACGTTGGTAAATCAGTAATTGCGAAGTAATAGAAGTAGGGATGTGGGGGGGGGGCAGGGGGAGGGGGACAAGGTTTGCATGGCGTGACATCGTACATGGCAATGGATATTTTATCAGGCCTCGCGTCTGAATGCCAGAAACGACTGGTGCAAGAATAGCCGCGCGTAAGATGAGCTGCAGCCGCTGCTCGTGTGATAGTCGCACTTGACAGTCGTTTCATCCATTCAGAAACAAGAACTTGTCAAAACCCTAATTGGCTGTATATTCATGTGACAATCATGAAAACAAATTATTGGAAACCGAACAAATAAAAGAAACCCTTCTAATTGTTTTGTCAAATGATTTACGAAGGTTTGTGTTCGTTATAACCTCAACGAATGTCATTATGCTTATTGTGAGACTCGAAAGGAAGATAAATTTAGATGGCACGAACCGTGAGAAAGTAAAACATTAAAACAAGGATATGATTGACAATGCAGGTGTGCTTCTTCTGCTTGCGTGAGGATAGATTAAGGAGTGGCCACGTTGGAAAAGCTTTTCAAGTGAGTGGCGTAGCTACGGGGGGGGGGGGGGGGGCACGTCGTAGAAAATTGTCGAGACCGAACATTTTCGACATTTTCGATACAGAGACGAGGTACGGTCCAAAATTTTCGAGGCCGAGACCAGGACCCATTGGTTGAGAATCCTGTAAGCGGAGGGAGGGGGGGGGGGGGGGGGGGGGGGGGTAGTTGTAGAAAATGTCGAGACCGAAAATTTCCGAGAAAGCTAAAATATGATCTTGAGACCAGTAACAATTTGAAAAGGGGGGGGGGGGGGGGGGGGGGGGGGGGTTGGGGTTTGAATCCCCCAAACCCCGCCACTGGTTACGCCTATGCTTGCCCCACATACTAAGAAATTAGGGTACGGTTAACATGGTTAAGGTGCAGAAAAATGCCGCTACAATAGTATCATTTTTAATGGTACATTTTTTCACCCCTTAGGGAGCTGACCCTACTTTTGAGTGCACCCTTAACCCTAATAAGGCCGGGGGGGGGGGGGGGGGTGGGATTCCACTCCCTTCAATAAAAAAAAATCTCATGAATTCGCGCGGCGGTACCTGCGCGCGTTGCGGAATAATCACTCGAAACGTAGAGGGGGGGGGGGGGGGGGGGGTTCCATCTTCGGAACTTTTAGGGTTTAAGGTGCTGCTCCTGAAGTAGCGTTTTACACCCTTCTTTCTCAGTGTGTATAACACGTCAGTGCTCCGACCTGCCTCCCACCATTAATACCATGCTTCGGCTCGTCAGGTGAAAAATGTGCCCCTAATGAAAATGGAAGGCCCTTCTTGTGCTCTGACTGGAAACATCCTGGCTCCCCCATTGGAACACATCCTCAACATATTCTGTCAGGTACAAGTGGGTAGTGCGTTAATGTTGTTTTGTTGAAAAAATGACATGTGTCAATGGGAAAGTGAAAGAAATACCGTAAATTATGTATACAATGTATCTATTTTAGTACATTCGCTTTCGATGCGTGGGATGTTAACAACAAATGATTTGAAACCTTCATCATGTTGTGCAAGTTGGTTTATATTACAAACACGACAGACAGTTTTAGACGAGGGAGGATATTTATTGAATACATCCCACATAATGCACACCATTATATACCTATAAAAAGGGTAATTTCTCAAGTAATTCTAGCATCAATGATGTATGTTACTTACTATGTTTTGGATTTGTATCATTATTGGCTAGAAGGTGTAAGTCTGACGGATCATTGAAGTATCGGGATCAGTTTAGTTTGATGCCTCACCATGCGACGACAATATGCTTATCTCATCATACTTGGAATTGCATGTTTATCAGGTAGCTACGGGTTTTCTAACATGTCTACCATTCGGCCTACTAACCTTATCATGCCTAACATGACTACGGAATCTCAGGCTGAAAATCAAACGGTCGAAGCTACTGGTTCAGATAATGGGAGCACGTATTTTCCGACTGAGAACACAACACCATTTATGAAACCACATTCTTGTGGCAAGACTTTCCTCTTGTATGTGTTGCCGATTATCTCCTGTGCGCTGGGTCTTGGAATCGGATGTGTCGTGTGCGCCTGTTACCATCGTTACGGCGGATGCAGTCACCATATTTGCAAGCTCGGGCGTGGCAAGAAATCGTTCCGATTGGTTCCTGGGATGTACAGACGCCACAGTGGCTCACACCGCGATACGCGAAGCCGAAGAGGATCGGGGCGAGCATCGGTGCAAGATGATCAAGAGAAGGCATCGGTTCTGAATGAAAAGAGAGATTCTCTTCAGGGTATCAAACACAGTCTATCCATTAAGCGTAGAGAATCGGGGCTGTGTGATCATGGTGATGTGGGAACTTCACAGATGGAAGGTTGCAGCATCCCCATGATATCAGGACCAGCGGCAACCATGGAAACTCAGGCGAGCTTGAACATGATGAATGCTGTCTGCAACTTGGAACTTCAGTCGACTAGTGCCGAGGAGACCTCTGATTATGATGTAATAACGACCGTAGGACATGCTATTGCGCAGAAGTCGAAGCATGCGAGCGGTATAGTTGGAAGTAATTTGGTATTACATCAGTCTGTACGGGCGATCCACGGTGATGATCATGATGTCAGTGAGATTCGTCTGTCTAGGACATCGCGAAGCGAACAGGAAGTGCAAACTAACGACGTCGATGAAACCGAAGCACAATATGAAAACACACGAAAGATGAGCACGAACGAACCCTGTGTAACTGATGGTGATCATGAGAATGACATTTCGGCAGGAGACTTCCATGAAGATGCCGGGGAAGAAGATGAAAACCTGTATGATGTCCCTGTTAAGACAAAGATTGAACCCCTCTATGAAAACACCGCTTCTCTCAATCGCCATTCCAGTCGTTTTACACGCGTTCAAATCACAGCTAAATATCAGGCTGATGTTTGAGAATGATGTGCCAAACATGCACAAATAATAAGATATGAAAAAGGAATAATGCAAAGTGCATTGTGGATCTCCCTTGAATCAATGACAAACGAAATGGAGCTAATAAAGGTGACGTCAAAATCTGCTTTTGAACATACCTGACAATAACGATCACTCTTGACTCCATAAGTAACCTTTTGCAGGACTGGTGCGTAAAGACCTTCTTATACCACCACATAAATAAAACTATATTGCTTTGTTGGTTTTTGTGGACATGTTTGGCGTAACAATTACCTGTTGATGTAAACACAAGTTCTAGTAGACAATGTATCTCCTGAAGTCCACGTCTACCTGTACTAAATTAGTTGAAAACTGATGATAATTATGGAAGACACATCAGAGCACCTGAGGGAAACTCGCTTCGACCCACCCATCATCATTCATGACTGTCATGAACTCTCTCCCCTAGTATGATACTGTGCCACCATCCCGTGAAGATCCCACCACACCGATGTCTTCTGACATAGACCAAACAATCAGTCTCTAATTGCTATACCGATGTTTTTTTTTCACTTACCACTCCATTTTAGAGACTGACATTCGGAGTATTGTATCTCTGGAGGAGTTTTGAGATATTTGCGCTCGACTTGACAACCACTAGCTAGCGAAAGCGTTGGAAGTAAGAAATGGAAAACTCTGCGATACTGAGTGGCCCATATATTACGCGGCTAAAATCTAGCCGAATCCCACCAACACAGTACAAACACTTTAGATTTCCGCCTCGGAATGGGGTGATAGTGTGACGTCATATTTATAAAGGAAACCCCCATGTAGAGCCGACTATTTCTGACAATTGCGTCTGTGTGTACCGCAGGAACAACTGGTGAACGCGACTATCACACGAGCTGCTACTTCGGGCTTCTCCTGTCACGCCTGTAATCCTGTGCGCGCAACTATACGTCCATCAATCGTATCTGAAATTCAGACGTGACGTCTTGTCTAAAGCCTAGCCGACATGGCATGATTTTTTTTGATTATTTGTTTCGAAAATATGAAAAGACCATGTATACAACTAAATCGCACGCTCATCATAGCTGAGTGTTTATTGCACGGTGTATGCTTGTCAGATATTGAACAGGACACTGAGGACTGAATATAATCGGACAAAAGACCTCAGACTTACAGTTTCTTTTATTGGTCTCTATCATTGTCTATTGTCAACAGAGTGCGGGTACTTATGCTCACACAATTTGTCCGGCAATAATTACTTGCAGTTTCATAGCGCTTCATGAGTAGATTCGATAAAAGTAAAGGCAATAATAAACAAATAATGGTATGATTATAATAAGATGGACCAATGCTCTTCATAAATTGGAATAATCATGATGATGTATTTTATTATCATAATCATGATATTAGTTTTATTGCATTTTTCGACATTGATTTTGTACTTCGGAATATTATCACCGAAAACAATACAATATGCAATAAAATGCAATGTACATACACCACATATAGGCATAATACTTCTTAGAGTTATGTTCATATAGAAACATAATCATGGGTACATTAATCTTTGACTTTCTAAAGCTAAACGGAAAGTAACTATTATACCCGGCGCAGACAGAGCCGACTCGACTGGTTGTCATTCCGATCGGCTCAGTTTTCAGTGCCTCGCGACACACATTTTGCCAGTCGAGAGACAGTCGGATGCCAGTTGGGGCCAATTCAACAAGATACATCTGCTCCGACCGACCGGGCCCAACTCTAGCCTGATTGAAAACAGTCGGGTCGGGTCGAGTCGGCTCTGTCTGCGCCGGGCTTTAGAGGTCATAGTGTATTTTAAAGTCATACAGGGTGGCCCAGAAATAACGGAACGGGGTACTTGCCATACTAAAAACTCATGATGCCCGCCATACTGCATCGAGTAACGTTCAACCGTGCGCCATTGTGAGTGTGCGTTCAGCTGTGTATAGAGAAGAAGGGGTACTAACAATGGCGCACGCATTGAACGTTACTAGTTGCTATGACGGGCATCATGTGTCTTCATTATAGCAAGCACACCGTTCCGTTTTTTCTGGGCCACCCTGTATATGCAGTAGATACATTTCATAACGCGAGACGTAATGTCGGTTTCAATTATACAGCCAAAACTGTATAGTGACCACCCGAGGCAAACAAGGAAAATGGCCACTGTAGACAGGTGACCTCTATAAACAGGTTTCATGACATTGTTTTTCTCTGCAGGAGATAACTTTTGGTGGCCATTATAGACAGGTTGGCTGCTACAGACAGGTGGCCACTAAGACATGCTTGGCTGTATGTGTATAGCAGCTTATTTAGAAATCAAAATACTAATATATAATAATAAAGAATGTATAAAGCTGTTTATTGTTTTTTTTTCTCGTCAGATTGTTTGAATCAATATGTATTTATATGGAATGGGTAATGTTTGATGTAATACTCGTTCATGTTTGTAATGCAGAACACTCAGTAAATACTGTATGTATATAGAGTTGTGTAGAAATGCGAGATTTTGTTATCATATTATTGTACTATCATGCAATTCACCAACACAAATTAAAAGTATATTTTGATTAAACACACAATAAATTGTCATACTATTTTCATTATTCCGTTGTGATCATAAACTTATGTTGGTATAGCGTATTCAACTAGCTGTAAAACTGGCTTGACAATAATTAAACATAAAATACCAACAAAGTTACCTAATCATAATTACTATCTAATTACTAACTATCTTATTACATGAAAAAGGAGATTTGATCAAATACAATATGCTGCATGTGTCATGTTTGTGTATGCAATTTTGTTGTGCAGAGGGCCCGGTCGTGTCACTACACATTGGCCGTAGACACGCATGATCGTTCACAATTTCGAGTGAAAAAGGGTATTTTTTGCATGTGAACGCGATATTTACTTGCACGCAGTAATGGACAAATAGGTTTTTTTTTTCATGACGATATGTACGCAAAACTCCATAAATGGGGTCTTTTTTCAAGATGTTCACAACAATTTTTTTCATGACAATGTTCGCGAAATTTAAAATTTAGTATATGTTTTTGTGATGGCTACAAGGTTTATTTTCATGCACGACGATGTTCGCGAGATGTAAAACATTTCACAAGGGTACTAGTTTTTTGTTCGTGAAATAGAGGGTCTTTGTAAAGTTTGTACCTGAAATGCAAAAATTAGGGTCTCTTTTAAAGGCCACTTTGTACCCGTTTTTGTGATAAAAAGGGGTCTAATTTCCTGAAAATGTACTTGAAACCCCGCGAAATACCGTAGGGGGTAATTTTCAACCTCTAGAACGATCATGTGTCCTACCACTGAATACGAGGTGACACCACGGGGGCAGAGGGTAACAATCTCCAATCTTAAGGCCAAACCATGACCGTATTTTGTGTTTCCAACAATACAATTCAACCACACTCGCTATTTGCACTGATATGGACAGATTAAGCAGAGGTGATCAAAATTACAATACAAAATTATAATAATATCAAGTTATAAATATTGTGTTTATATAAAGTACAAATATACACGGAATTGTACAAAATAAATACAAATTTTGTTTTTACTCTTGATAAATGAATGCTAATTGATTGAATGTATATTCTAGACGGTACTGATTCATTTCCATGTCAATAAAACACTATCAACATATTTTGCTCCGTTTCATATTGGCTATTGTACTTCTTTAATATACATGGTATACGAAAGAGACATAGCATGACTTTGTCTGAAACGACCAATCTCACTTGCAACCGAGTGCTTCTTGTATTACTAGTTTCTCTCTTACCAATAGAAGTATCAAACCAGCTTAATTGCTTTGTCAAATTTCTACTTCGTGGGTGATAGGCTAATGTATTTTTTAAAAGAAATTATTAGATAAACTTCAACTGGAAGTAGGCTATAATGGTAGTATGCTGCAAATAATCTTCGTAACTTGCTCAACTGCTATAGGGCAGCTAGAAGCTGTATAAAATAAGTGTTGGATAATTTTCTCGTTATTCAAGAGCCTTACAAGGCGAAACAGCCTGTCAAACGAGAAATGTATCCAACACTTTTTTTATTTGTTTAAATTTAATTTTATAATTTGAACTGTAGTACATGGATTTATATTTACATAGACATATTAAAAGCACTTCCTCCGTTTTGCACGTGGCAACATAGTTAATTATTCCACTTTGAAGACTACTCGGAGCTGTGCTACGTTTTATATGCCATTTAATAAATGCAAAATCATATGATCATATTGTACTTTGAGTGACCCTAATCGATTCTCCTTATCTCCCTGTGCACCAACACGAAGACTCAGGTCTGCTGCTCAAAACTTATGACAGCCTTTGACCTAAATCGCTCGACGGCGACCGCTCGAGTAGCTTGGCGACGGCCCGGGCACCGAGCGTATTTTTGGCGGCGAGTGAAAAGTGAGCAGGCGCCGCCCGAATTTTAACTCCGCGCTAAAATTTCAGGGGCGACCGAGCGATGCCTAAAAACCAGCGGTCGAAATTGGCTAAAATCTCACCGCCCGGCCGCCGAGCAGGCTACCTTTTTGAGGTTGTGACCATAGCCTTGACACGGTTCAGTTGAAGTAAAAAGACCCTGTGCGTACAACCATGGACCCCTCCATGGTATAACAAAGGGGCAGTTTACATTACAGGCCTACATCAATCAGACTTGTGGTCAAAGAATTGGGGTCAAAGTCTAAATTGGTAACGATACTAACATTGTAATCAGTCGCGACTGCAGTCAGGACAGTCCCACGAGGTCAAAATCGTCAAATCATGATAACGATTCCTTTTCTTCATAAACACGTTTCTGAAAATCATTTAGGGATACAGTACACATTGTTATTCAGTGGCGTAGTGTAATCTGTCTAAAGGGGAGGTGTGGTACCAGTGGCGTAGCGTGGTCGGACTGATGGGGGGGGGGGGGGGGGCACGCACAATTATTGGGGGGGGGGGGGCACACCTTATGCATTTCTTTGTTTTTTTCAAAAAATGGCCCTTTATGTTTTCTATTGTTTTTTCCAAATTATTGGGGGGAGCACGT
Organism: Echinarachnius parma; assembly: GCA_037951105.1. NCBI lineage: Eukaryota > Metazoa > Echinodermata > Echinoidea > Clypeasteroida > Echinarachniidae > Echinarachnius > Echinarachnius parma. The sequence goes on from JBAMJV010004475.1 coordinate 16,222, forward strand.
GCCCCCCGTGCCGCCCCCCCCCCCCCCCCCCCCGTAGCTACGCCACTGGGTGGTACGCCTTAATAAGTTTGTATTTTTGTAAACAATATCTCCATATATCTAGTATTGCCTTTTCTCACTTACGCCACTTCTTTACTCGTCTGTAAACGTGATTAAAAAGTCTGTATCTCTAACGATGAACACCAGATTATAGATCCACCTTCGGTTTGATGGAAAGTGGATTTAGCGCCTTTTGGAACTAAGCTCTTCATATCTTTGTAATGTATCTGAATTTCCCATAATCTCAACTTTGATTGAAATATTATATCGGTTTTATGAACACTGCACAAAGCGGGGCACCAAGTCAGTTTTCAGTTTTTCAGATTTACTCAGCTTTGCATTGTAGCCTAATAGCCTTATCAGGGTTTCGTAGCGCATTTCGGGTAAGATCATCGGGATTGTCTAGTTTGGAGGAAACACTGAGTATTGGATGATGGAGATCACAAACGTGCAAAGCATATCGAAGGATCTTGACTATTGTATCAGAGCGTTTCACGTATACTCAGAGAGGCTTGGGAAGTTCAGTGTGCGATGTAGCTGGGTTGATCGCGTGTTCCCAGCCGCCGTGGTAGACAAGCTGGCCCAGAGCTTCCCGCAGGATACTACCATCAGGATGCTGAGTGTTGGCAGCGGCTCAGGTAAGTATTGTCGTAACACACAAAGACGATGCTTTTCCCGTCCATTTTTTGAATAAATCATCTAATTATTTGGGCCCCAAATAATTATAAGATCAAATATATTTATTGATATTTCAGCCATTTCTGGGTCGATTTTGACCAAATAAAGTTTATTCTGCTATTCAAATTGCATGTTCTCTCAGATTCGACACTCAGTTTTCCCCGGGGGGGCCACTCAACTATATTGCTGTACACACGCGCGACCAAAAAAACGCGTAAAAAGGGTACTTTTTTCCGATCATGGCGCGTCACGCGCGTCACGCGTTTAGGGTGTCAAAAAGCCCAAAATCGGACAAAAAGGGTATGTTTGTGGAGTTAAACAAATACGCGTTTAGGGTATCTTTTTCTCCAAACTTGTTGAGAGCAATTGACGTAGAACTTGTTTAGGGGTATGTGTTAGGGGTTATACTTGTTTAGGGGGCAAAATTGTCAAAAAAGCACGCGAAAATACTTGAATAGGGTCTAAATTTGACCAATGGATAAAACTTGTTTAGGGTGGGTTTGAAAAACCTGTGGTCGCGCGTGTGTACAGCAATTTATTTGAGTGGCCCCCCCGGGCAGTTTTCATTACCTCACAAAAAAATTGTGATGTGCAGCGCCCTCTCTACCAAAACTAAACTACCACTTTAAAGGGATCTAGTAACTTTGTTGACATGTGCAAAAAGTGATGAATGGTTGATGCAATGTATATTGTTGTTATCTCATTTGTCCACAGGGCATTGTGTGAAAATTTCAAGCCAAATGGACATTGCATGACCAAGTTATGAGCAAAAATGCAAAGTTATATTCAGTAACTCAGTGCACTCGCTTTGTACACGGGTATGAAAAACTCCGGGAGAGTTATTCTTATCTGTATACTTTGATCGTACATATCTTCGTAACGAAAGGGAAATTTGAAAAACCGAAACCTGTACCATGATTTTATTGTTAATACGAATACAACAAGGTATGAGGGAACCGCTAGAATGAAAATTTTATTTTGAGGATTTGGACAATGTTACTAAGTCCCTTTAAGTTGCAAGAGGTTTTGGATATAATCCCCAAGGCATCAACGTGTATATTGTCTTTCAAAACAGCTAACGTAAATGTCTCCACTGACCTAAGGCCAGATACGCGTCAGCGAGCGCATTGTAATCTGTTTCGCTGTCCCCGCAGTGAGCGACATTCGCAAAAAAATAGAAGCATCGGACAATCCCCAGCATAGGCGCCGGAGGTCATTTTTGTGATATATTGGCATAACGTCATTTTCCGACAATGGCCCAACATCATGTCATGAGATGATGTTGGGCCATTGTCGGAAATTGACGTTCTGCCAATATATCACAAAAATGACGTCGTGACGATGTTGGGCTGGCGGACATTTAACCTCGAGCCAACGGCGATATGCCGACATCCGCCAACCAACTTCCGACATCGGCCCGACGTCAGGTGGCTAGCTGGGTAGTGACGAATTTAGAAGATATGATTAAAACGCTGTCCGTTTTATTTCCACTGGTTTAAGCGCAATATCTCAAAAATTGTATCGGTTTTATGATCTCTTCTATCCAGGTGAGATGGATAGCAAGATGGCGACCAACATCAAGTCCCGCTTCAAATCAGTCCACAACACCGTGCTCGAACCCGCCAACAAGCAGCTAGAAATGTACCGTACGCTCATAGACAACCATAGCGACGACCAAAGCTTCGACGACATCGAGTTCGACCTCCGCCAAGAGACCATGGACGGTTACCGTGAGAAGCTGAGCGAGGTCGGAGGCGAGCATCCCAAGTACCACTTCATCAGCGCCGCGCAATCTCTGTACTACGTGGACGACTACGCCGATACCATCGGCTATCTCTACGATCAGCTGGTCGAAGGAGGGGTCTTGCTCATAACATGTGTAGCAGGTAACTATATATTTGGTGCAATATTATTCTCCGCCCAGAATAAGTACAGATACGGAATGTAAGTACAGCGAAATTCCCTGGTAGATTATACATTTCTGGCTCCCACTTCACATTTCCCACGCCAGCGCGACCCTTTTCACCGGTTGTGTGGGTGCAGTTGTCATAGCAATCTACCCGGGCATAAGGCCTTGACGAAAGCCTGTTAAGACTGTGTCTAAAAATTCACCCCGCGTTTTGTGGCGAGACCACCTACTGTTTTCTACCCCGACGACGTCCAGACAGCATTGGACTAGGTCTATTAAAGGGATCTAGTAACTTTGTTGACATGTGCAAAAAGTGATGAATGGTTGATGCAATGTATATTGTTGTTGTGTCATATGTCCATAGGGTATTGTGTGAAAATTTCAAGTCAAATGGACATTGCATGGCCAAGTAATGAGCGAAAATGCAAAGTGATATTCACTAACTCACTGCACTCACTTTGTACACGGTTTCAAAACTCCACGGGAGTTTTTCTTATCTGAACACTTCGATCGTACATATCTTTGTAACGAAAGGGAAATTTGAAAAACCGAAACCTGTCCCATGATTTAACCGCTAGAATTGAAATTTTATTTTGAGGATTTGGACAATGTTACTAAGTCCCTTTAAGCCGTGGCTAGCACTTCTGTGATTCATTGCCTTCATTATTACACACATTTACCCTTAGTACATTTCCCTAACCTCTATTACTGCACATTTCTATTCCAAAATTAAGAGTTAATATATATTATGACACTTCTTGAAATCAGGTTGGTATAGTTTGAGCATGGATAGTACTAGTACTATCCATGGTCGAGGTAGATTATATAGGCTACTTTTATTTAGTTCCAAAAGGCGCCAAATCCACTTCCACACAAATTGAGTTATATATTTACATTATTTTTATAAGCTACATAGCTATCTAGGAATCAACATTTTTACGACAAATTACTCACTCAAAAACAAATATAGAAGTTCAATTTTCATATTCCCAAAGGCACGTGTACAAATTTGGGCAAAGAAACGTGTTTTCCTCGAAAGTTGAAAAAGTGAATGTAGCGCCTTTTGGAAGAAAGCTCTTCATAATACACCATGTAATAGGATGTGACATCGGCACTCGCTGCAAGAATAATATATAACTACTTGAAACTGTTACTCGGCACTTTCACTTCATGTATCCACTCAATACGAGTTCCATACCAAATGATGTGCTATTGAAAATAAATGATATAAATGACAGAGCATTATCCCCCCTTTACCCCTCTTTTCTGCAGAGGACAGTGGTTTTTGGCGGCTGTGGAGTTTGCTGTCTCGCTTCGAGCACGTCCAAGACGACATCCACACATTCCTCTGCACCCGCCACTTCAGCGACGCACTCGCCAAGCACTCCATCCCTCATGAGCGGTTGAACCAGTCCTCTCGGGTCGTCATCACCGACTGCTTCGACCCCGAGTCCGAGGAAGGCCGCCTGCTCGTCGACTTTCTCTCGTCGACCCTGGATCTTCGCGGAACCGCCCCACCAGAGGTCAAGAAAGAGATCCTGGACTACCTAGGGTCAGAGAACTGTTCCGAGAGGCCAGGTGATGGCGCGGTTCTGTTCAACAACGACTGGGACGCTATTGTCTCACAGAAATCGCACCTACAAGTGCCAAATTTAGCAAGGAAACATGAGAGTCAAATAAAATTCATAAAAGATCAGAGAAAGACACAGTACATTTGATATGCTTGTAGCATATGTTCGAGGACACGGCGCAACTATACGTTACAAAATTGTTGCCGTCATATTACTAATTTGCATATTAATTACCATTCAAAGAAATACAAAAGAAAATTTTCCCTCATAACTTCAAAAGTAGTGGTCCAAATGAGTTCAAACTTGGATTGTTCATATCAGCAGTATACATGGACTAAACTAGCCATTTTGACTCACTACAAATGGTTAGGAAATAATTTGTATTTTATCAAAAATATTCTGTCATTAAGGGAATAAAGCAAAAACAAAATATGAAAAGATAGACCCATGCAGTTTGTTCTAGTTCAGAACATTTGGCACACTCCAAAGATTAACTAAAGTGCCAAATTTCATGCAAAAGGAACAAATATTCACAAAGTTATCAAGGAAATTGTTGAAAAAATCCCATTCTGAGTAAAACGACATTAAAGATTTGGAACGCGAAAAACACTTTAAATTATTTATCATTTTAGACTGTATCCTGTTTTGGAAGGATGTTATGCACATTATTTAATATGCAAAGTGTCCCAATATCATACTGCAGTCTGGTCTATCATTTTACAACCTGTAATTACTTATTTTAGCTTCACAATTGAGAAAAAACTCAGAGAAGCCAACATTTTGCTGGGAAATTATCATCATTTAAGAAGTACAGTAAAACATGGTGTTGCCATCTCAACAAAAATGTAAACAGAATTGCAAGGTTGCACAGAAATCATCATTTAACCCCCAAAACTGCATATTTTAAGGATATGAAGCTATAATTTAAGACCAATTCTTAAAAACTTGTTACACTGGGACTCCCGTCACTGGTGTAAAGGCCAAAGTATTACTTTATTAAATAACACTACTTATATAACATAATTAGATACAATTACAAAACACAATATATACTTGACAAAATTAGAATAATCACTCAATATCATAATAATCATATCATATCTATATCATCGTGCGCTCCTGACGAAAAAGAAAGGGAAACAAAAAAGTTATAAACGACAAGAGGTGGACACTTGTAGTTATTGACAATAGTTCATGTACAACAACAATTATACTAATATATATGTTACACACAGGGACTCCCGCCACAGGTGCACACATATGATTAGTCTATACAATAATGTAATCCATCGCTAAACAGTCCAAAATGGTAATTTGCATAATTCATACAAAAGGAGTATAAGAGGACAAGCTATATCAACACATTCAGCTTCACTATGACACCCATAATTTTACTCACACAAAGAAAGGAACAGAACACAATTTAGTACATTTACAATTTTACAATATATTGGCTGCAAAGACGAGAACATATCTCAATTGCAAGGACTTGTGAAGATCAACTATAATAATAATAAAGACGAATATACAATATTATATACACATATATGCGTATGTGGGGGTATACTTGTTACACGCAGGGACTCGCGCCACAGGGTGTAGAAGTATATACGTTTACAAATCTACATGTCTAGTCAATCACTAAACACAAAATTAAATATTACTACCACTGTCACATAATAAAATAATAATTACAGTATTATATACACATATGTGTATGTGGGGGTGTACTTGTTACACGCCGGGACTCCCGCCACTGGTGTATAAGTATACGTTTACAGGTCTATATACTTATCTACACTGCAAACAAAAATTAAACAACTTTTTAAACAACAGCCAAAAACGCTGTTTAAGCCCGTCCCCCTAACAATATTGTTTAACATTTTGAACAACCAAGATTGTTAAATCTTTAAACAGTAAGTTGTTTACAATTTTAAACAATATATTTTAAACAGAATGGTTGTTTAAGCTTTCTTTAACAATATTTAACAAATATGTCTTAAGTATAAAATCGTTCAGATTACTAAATAATAATTAGTTTAAATTCTCACCTCTGAATACGTCAATTAGTTCAGCGAGTCCGGACTCCTCCAAAGTCTTGACGGTATAGTTATCCGCCATGATGAAATTACGTGTGCGCGTAACGTAAAAGCCTTGGTTGGCGGGGAAGGAAACCCGTCCAGCGTTTTTAAACAATATTGTTTAAAAAAAATTCTGCAACTAGACCGAGTGTTTTGAACAGTGTCTGTTTAGAACACTCAGTCTGTCATTTAAACAATATTGCTAAAAATGTAAACAACAAAATTCTGAACAACGAAATTTTGAACACCGTTTTTGCAGTGTAGACAATCACTAAAAACAAAATTAAATATTATTACTACTAGCACATAATAAAATCATAATAATTACGCTTTTTCCTTTTAACTTATATACGCGTAGGGACTCCCGCCACTACGGTCATGACGGTGTAAATTATGTGAAATAAATACATGCATTTTATAAACCCTTTAGGTAAGTTTATTATTTTACGTTGCATGCGTACATTCTTGTATAAAACATATAATATATTATACATAATATATATATATATATATATATATCTATATATATACATATATATATATCATTTATTTTACATTAATCGCCTTGTTCGGTGAACAAATGCCCTTTGAACGTCTGGGAGGGAACTTTTCAAGGGGGATATTATTTGGTCTAATTCATTTACATTTGTTTCCATCATGAGCATGGCTCTTTCAATCATGTATCTTGGACACTTCAATAAGAAGTGATTAACAGTTTCCCTCTCTGGGCAATCATTACAAAAACCATTTTCATGTATGCCTAATCTATATAAATCATTATTTAATCCTAATATTCCAAGACATAAACGATGATATATTTTTTCTTCATACCTATTTAAAGGGACATTCAATTTAAATTGAACAACTAATTGAATTGACCTCAATAAACTATGGGATTTTTGCCACCGTTGTTGCCACATCGAGTATGTGTTCTGTTCTATTCTCTGTTTAATTTCACTAAATAGAATTTTACTATAAATTGCAATGGGACCAGTTAGTCCAATTTTAGCATAATAGTCTGCCATTTCATTACCACTGAGAACACAGTGGGAGGGAATCCATTCAAAGTTTACTATAATTCTTTTATATTTCAAGTGATATTTATATTTTCAAGTAGTATCACTTCTTGAACAAAAATGTAATCTTTAGCGTTTTTAATAGAAAGAAGACTACTCAACGAATCACTAAAGATAACCACACCGACACTCTTGACTCCATAAGTAACCTTTTGCAGGACTGGTGCGTAAAGACCTCCTTATACCACCACATAAATAAAAACTATATTGTATATCTTTGTTTGTTGTTGTGGACATGTTTGGCGTAACAATTACCTGTTGATGTAAACACAAGTTCTAGTAGACAATGTATCTCCTGAAGTCCACGTCTACCTGTACTAAATTAGTTGAAAACTGATGATAATTATGGAAGACACATCAGAGCACCTGAGGGAAACTCGCTTCGACCCACCCATCATCATTCATGACTGTCATGAACTCTCTTCCCTAGTATGATACTGTGCCACCATCCCGTGAAGATCCCACCACACCGATGTCTTCTGACATAGACCAAACAATCAGTCTCTAATTGCTATACCGATGTTTTTTTCACTTACCACTCCATTTTAGAGACTGAAATTCGGAGTATCGTATCTCTGGAGGAGTTTTGAGATATGTGCGCTCGACTTGACAACCACTAGCTAGCGAAAGCGTTGGAAGTAAGAAATGGCAAACTCTGCGATACTGAGTGGCCCATATATTACGCGGCTAAAATCTAGCCGAATCCCACCAACACAGTACAAACACTTTAGATTTCCGCCTCGGAATGGGGTGATAGTGTGACGTCATATTTATAAAGGAAACCCCCATGTAGAGTCGATTATTTCTGACAAAGCCTTGCGTCTGTGTGTACCGCAGGAACAACTGGTGAACGCGACTATCACACGAGCTGCTACTTCGGGCTTCTCATGTCATGCCTGTAATCATGTGCGCGCAACTATTCGTCCACCAATCGTATCTGAAATTCAGACGTGACGTCTTGCTCATCATAGCTGAGTGTTTATTGCACGGTGTATATGCTTGTCAGATATTGAACAGGACACAGAGGATTGAATATAATCGGACAAAAGAGCTCAGACTTACAGTTTCTTTTATTGTTCTCTATCATTGTCTATTGTCAACAGAGTGCGGGGTACTTATGCTCACACAATTTGTCCGGCAATAATTACTTGCAGTTTCATAGCACTGCATGAGTGGATTCGATAAAAGTAAAGGCAATAATATCCAAATAATGGTATGATTACAATAAGATGGACCAATGCTCTTCATAAATTGGAATAATCATGATGATGTGTTTTTATTATCATAACAATGATATTAGTTTTATTATATTTTTCGACATTGATTTTGTACTTCGGAATATTATCGCCCAACACAATACAATAATATGCAAAAAAATGCATTGTACTTACACCACATGTCGGCATACTACTTCTTAGATTGTTCCTATAGACAGGCGCGCCGGAAGCAGTTTTGGATTGGGGGGGGGCAGGGGCAAAACCCTAAGGGGGCTCACGATTTATGTGTTTAGGGGCTCATGCCCAACCACCACGGGCGTCGATCTGTCATTGATACCCATTGATCAGGGGGGGATGATTCATTCATCCATCCCCCCTGATGAATGGGTATTACGTAAGTATCGACGCCCATGCCAACCACACTCACAGAGTTGCCAATTTTGAGCCAGAGGTGCGAGTGAGACATTCAGGGGCGGATCTAGCTTTTTTCTAAGGGGGGAGTTTGACCCAATGACGATGGGGAGCATCGTCCACGAGCCGCGAAGCGGCGAATTTTTTTTTTGCTATTTTGAACCCCCGTATGTGATTTTTTCACCTTTTTTTCACTTTCGTCCACGAGCCGCGAAGCGGCGATTTTTTTTTTGCTATTTTGAACCCCCGTAAGTGATTTTTGTTCACATTTTTTTCACTTTCGTCCACAAGCCGCGAAGCGGCGAATTTTTTTGCTATTTCGAACCCCCGTAAGTGATTTGTTTTCACTTTTTTCACTGATACGTTTTCACTTGGCAGCCCAAGGGGGGGGGGGTGGGGGGGGGGGTAAACCCCCCCCCCCCCCGTAGCGTAGATCTGTCACTGACATTGCGAGGATAAAGCGACCAAGCCCGAGGGAGCGAAGTGACTGAGCGGAGTCCCCCCTCCCACGGGAGGGAGCTTTTGCATTTTTTGACTTGAAATTGTGCAATCTGTTACATAAAAACATGATCCAACAACATAGCTTTAAAAAAATGAGTCCCGAGGGGAGCGAAGCGACCGAGGGCTTGACAGAGCCAGAGGGGAGGGTTTGGGAGGGGGTATCCCCCTCCCACGGGGAAGATTGGGCATTTATATACTTGAAATGGTGCAATCTGGTGCATGAAAACATAAACCATGTGCCACATTTGTATGATCCAACATCATAGCTTACAGCCAAAAATGAGTCCCGAGGGAGCGAAGCGACCAAATGCTGGGGCAGAACCAGAGGGGAGGGTTTGGGAGGGGGTATCCCCTCCCACGTGGAAGATTTTTCATTTATATACTTGAAATGGTGCAATTTGGTGCACGTAACACAAACAGCCAGAGCAATAACAGCCTACACAGGAACTACGTGGACCGGTACAGAAAAATCCACCCCAGACGTATCATACGCAAGTTACACAACAAACTGAGATAATTTGTTTGCGCGCGAAGCGCGCAGCGAAAACGTTTAATGGATGTATAACTTAGTTTTTAAACGTTAGAATGAACAAGTATTGGCTGATACATTAAATGTTTTCTTTTCCTTTTTCTTTCTTTCTTTCTTTTTTTCTTTTTTTTTTTTTTTTTTAGGGGGGGGGGGGCTTTTTGGGGGGGCAAAAACGCGTTTTGCCCCCCCCACTTTTTGGATTGGGGGGGGGCGGCCGCCCCCCCTGCCCCCCCCCCCACTTCCGGCGCCTATGCCTATAGAAACATAATCATGGGCACATTAATCTTTGACGTTTTAAAGCTAAACGGAAAGTAACTATTAGAGGTCATTATAGTGTATTTTAAAGTCATATGCAGTAGATACATTTCATAAATATATTATATTGATTTGAATTGTATTTTTATAATAGATGATACTTAACATGCTTCATTATTATGCGTGTATATATTTAATGATGCCTTGTATAATTATATTCACTCTCCCCATCATTTATGTTCGTTTTGAATTGTTATAATGTAATGTATATATATGTTCATATTTGTTGTTTGCCAACATGCAAGTTAAACTGCAGGGCGCCTTTGTAAAGCAGTTTTGCATAACTGAACAGGCCTACCCTGCAGTATAAAATAAAACAAACAAATAAATAAATAAATAAAGCAAGACGTAATGTCGGTTTCAATTACACAGCCAAACCTGTATTATAGTGACCACCCGAGGGAAACAAGGAAAATGGCCACTGTAGACAGGTGACCATAAACAGGTTTCATGACATTGATTTTCTCTGCAGGAGATCACTTTTGGTGGCCATTATAGACAGGTTGGCTGCTACAGACAGGTGGCCACTAAGACATGCTTGGCTGTATGTGTATAGCAGCTTATTTAAAAATAAAAATACTAATATATAATAATAAAGAATGTATAAAGCTGCTTATTGTTTTTTTTGTTTTCGTCAGATTGTTTGAATCAATGTGTATTTATATGGAATGGGTAATGTTTGATGTAATACTCGTTCATGTTTGTATTGCAGAACACTCAGTAAATACTGTATGTATATAGAGGTGTGTAGAAATGCGAGATTTTGTTATCATATTATTGTATTATGCAATTCACCAACACATATTAAAAGTATATTGATTAAACACACAATAAATTGTCATACTATTTTCATTATTCCGTTGTGAACATAAACTTATGTTGGTATATAGCCTGGCGTATTAAACTAGCTATATAACTAGCTTTACCATAATGAATCACAAATTATCACAAAATTACCTATAATTACAAACCAACATTGTACATTATATACAAGTCATTATACATGCACGCATTATTGCAGTACCGTAAATGTTTGAATAGAAGCGCTATGGTACATGGCTCTGTACGTTGTCTTTAAAATAGCGTCAGCTGAGTCCAAAAGTAGGAAGTTTCCCGAGACGTTGAACGCAATTTAAATGTGAATGATAATGAATATTGATGATGAATAATGACTACTAAATGTACGTTGGTTTACAGGAAGCTTGCGATTTAAATAAACGATTGTATCAAAAAGGGTATTATATAAGCGATTACTGATTCGAATTCCTTACTATAATGCTGTTCTAAGCCACTATTAACAAAGGCTAATATGAATGGGGAGTCTTGTATCGGGACTATTATCTTTATTGCATGATTGTGGAAACACAATGTTTCGCTTTACGTGCTCATAGGGAAGTATATACTTGTAAGTAGCTTTTCGCATTCGCACTTCCCTTGGTCTGAGTGTTTATGAAGAAAATAGATAGTAGCAAGAGGGTAAGACATTTAAAAAATGAAATGTCAAATGAATGGCAAACAATAACACATTGGATATTATGATGGGTCTCATCAACAAGAGTCATATATAAATTAAGTCAACATCTTAATGTATATGAAATTCAATGTTACATTTTTTAGGTCTTTAAGGAGATTTAGACTCCATGCAGACAATAGAATATCAACACCCGATATTAATTTAATTACTATGTAACAGTATATTTAGATGAATCCCCAGAGTTGAATATAGTATATAATCATCATCGAGAAGTTGTGCCCTCAGCTCAGTATATAGAAAACAAAAACGAGCGAATCGTTTACTAGAATCGCGAATGTTTCTTTCTTTTATTCCATATGATGATACCTTAAATGAATCGTAAATAAAGGTTGTTCTTGGCAACCATTGATGCTTGCCCGACATACATTCAGCTTGCTTGACGAAATAGCAGCTGACGGTGCAGAATGTATTCTGTCAACGATTAACGAAAGAAATTCAATGATGTCCGATTTAACTTGATATTCAAGCAGGGGAAAATTCTATTCCATCTATTGTCATACAATGGGATCGTGAATAAGTACTTAGCGAATCATTGCTTGTCTTTTGTTAATCATTTAAAGACCAAATTTTGCACCAGTCAGCTGCTATTCCGCCAGGCAAGCTGAATGGAGAGCGGGCAAGCATCAATTGTTGCCAATAACAGCCTTTATTAAAGAATCCATGATATTGTATAATCATAGATGGAATTCAAGAAAGACACGTTCGTGATTCTATTGTGCCTCCAGTCTTAACGTTATTGCATGAATATAAACAGTGTTTTGTTGTTATTTCTTATATTCCTGTACTAAGGGCATGCCTTCTCGAAGATGAGTATCCCTATGCTCAACTCGGGAAATTCATATGAATATAAAAATGCACTAATAATAATTGATCATTATACCATTCTTAACAAAAACAATCCAAACAAGGCGATAGCCGTAAAGTGTCTCGCCCACTTGCGCGCACTTGACCTCATTTGATCTTTGACCTACTTATGTGACCTTTGACCCCAGAATATCATGGAGGCCAATGTAGGGCATCTACCAATCAAGTTTGGTTACAAACAGATGCAGGGTTGGAAAGTTATTACAATTTTCGTAAGCGTCATGGACAGACGGACGGACGGACGCAATTTGAATCCCTTAGTCTCCCTCCACCTATGGTGGGCTCGACAAGAACAAACCCTAACCCTAACCTAGACATCATTTTTGTATGTACATAGATCAAATTTTACAAAGATAGAAATGCGGTGTGATATTATTAGCACATTTAAGTTTCACCTATAATGTTTTCATATCCGATGTAAATATTTGTTGTCCGCAAATTCTCAAATTTTAGAAAATCAAGGAGTCTAGGAAATTTAGTGACGGAGCTGATAATCAATTTTTATGGAGGCTGACTATTTTCTCCATAAATACTTAAATCAAGGAAAGTGTGGATGCGAAACACTAATCTCATGTATACCTCCCAATGCAAATTTTACTCGGAACGTAAATGTGTTCCCACCTGCAAGAGAGGTCTATACAGGGTGGCCCAGAAATAACGGAACGGGGCACTTCCCAAAATAAAGTAACAAAATGAACATGTCCATCAGATAGGTTGTCCTTTCCAATGAACAACGATACCAAGAAAAGTAATTTTGGACGTTTAGTTTTTGTTTTAGGGCGCTTTGAGTGAGACCATGTCAGGTTCCTATTTTTGTCAATTTTTACCAAGTCAGTGTCTGATAAATGAGACTTACTGCCTGTCATACTAGTGACCAATTAAGCCCATTCTCTCGGCACCGCTCGGCACACAGCTGAATGCACACTAACAATGGCGCGCGGAATATTCGCGGGTTCATTGGTATGTAGGGCAATAAGTCTCATTTATCAGGCACTGACTTGGTAAAAATTGACAAAATTAGGAACCTGACATGGTCTCACTCAAAGCGCCCTAAAACAAAAACTACACGTCCAAAATTACTTTTCTTGGTATCGTTGTTCATTGGAAAGGACACCCTATCCGATGGACATGTTCATTTTGTTACTTTACTTTGTGAAGTGCCCCGTTCCGTTATTTCTGGGCCACCCTGTATAGGCCCCATTTAAATTAGCCTTTGTTGATAGTGGTGGCTTTGAACATCTATTAAGGAATTTGAATCAGTAATCTGTTATATAATACCCTTTTTGATACAATCGTTTATTTCAATCGCAAGCTTCCTGTAAACCAACTTACATTTAGTAGTCATTATTCATCATCAATATTCATTATCATTCACATTTAAATTGCGTTCAACGTCTCGGGAAACTTCATACTTTTGGACTCAGATGACGCTATTTTACAGAGCCATGTACCATAGCGCTTCTATTCAAACATTTACGGTATACCCGTATACTATAGTGGTGATACTGATACTTTATGAGGGAACTAAGACACGCTTCAGTTGAAGTGGAAGGAGCTGCATACTAAATTATACATTGAATATATCAGACTTGGGGTAACTCAAAGTCTACATTCGTAACAATACTAACACTACTAACATTGCAAACAGTAGCCACTGCAGTCATGGCAGTACCATGAGTTCAATTCTTGTTCAATTTGTATTTTTTTCTAAACGATATTTTCTTTTTCATAAACACGTTTATGAGAATCATTTAGGGATATACAATACACATTGTTATTCAGTGGCGTAGCGCGATCCGTCTAAAGGGGAAGGGTGGCTTGTCTTACTTAGTTTGTATGTATACAAACAATATCCCCCATTTATCTAGTATTGCTTTTTCTCAAATTATGGGGGTGGGCAAAGGGCAAATTGTACGCCACTTTCGTTACCCCTCTGTAAATGTGATTAAAAGTCTGTCTCGCTAACCAGCTAACGATAAACACCAGATAATAGATTCATCTTCGGTTTGATGACTGTGTTTGATCTAGTCCCGATTCAGGACGTGATTTGTGAACACACACCACCTACATGCACGTACACCACGCTATACGACTCAACGGGTGCTAACGCTACATATTGTTACTTTCCTAAAGGTACTATCTCACTGGCGGAGATGTCGCCGCGACTGCCGTGACTGATCAGTCACGGTAGTCGCGGCGACGTCTTGCAATCTCACCAAGGCGACGTCTCCGCGACGTCTCCGATAGGTCGCCATGGGACTCCACAAGGTTGCGGAGACGTCGCCGCGACTTCTGCCTGTCTATATATACCTAGATCTACAAGAAGATGATAAACACCTCAGTCACGTGGTCTCTAAAGTGGGTCAAGCAACGTCAAGCAGTGTCGCGGAGATGTCGCCGCAACATTTCCTCGTTGTCGCCTTGGTCTCCAGTAGGTCTCTGTGACGTCGCGGAGACGTCGCGGAGACGTCGCGGAGACCTGCTGGAGACTGAAAAAAGTATGAAAACAAATCAAACATGTTTGATTTCCCCGCGACTCATCGGAGACTCGGCTAGTCTCCAGGAGACGTCGCGGAAACGTCTCCGCGACGTCGCTGCAACTTATAGAGACGTCTCCGCGACGTCGCCGCAACTGATAGAGACGTCTCCGCGACGTCGCCGCAACTGATAGAGACGTCTCCGCGACGTCGCCGCAACTGATAGAGACGTTCCGCGACGTCGCCAAAACGGATGGAGACATCGCGGAGACGTCTCCGAGACCTGCTGGAGACTGGAAAAAGTCTCAACAAAAATCGAACATGTTTGATTTCCCCGCGACTCCCCGGAGACCCGGCTAGTCTCCAGGAGACGTCGCGGCGGCGTCGCGGAGACGTCTCCGCAACCAGTGGAGACTCGAGTCGCCAACAGGTCGCCAACTAGTCTCCAGGCCGGTGAGATACCAGTCTAACCCTAGGTCTGCGCGTTCCAATATGACATACGGCAGCTATTGGCTGAGTGAGCAATACGGCAGCTATTGGCTGAGCTGTAGTGCCAATAGTAGGCCGTTCGGGCAGCGAACTATGTTTGATCCCCGTTTGATCTAGCCTTTTAGCAAGGCTTCGTGTATCAAGCAAGCAATGGCTGCGCTGCATGCATGCATGATCAGGAACGACTTAACGCATGATAGAGACTATCCCGGCGAGTGGTGAAGTCACGCGCGATCCCCTCGGCAAGAGTCGCGCTGTCCAGTTGTTCCTGCATAATGCATACTTACCTTGCTTTGTCAACAGGCTATTCTGAATGTGTATTGGTATATCAATATAATAACGAGGTGTGTCCATGGAGCCCCCATGCAGCTAGCGCTCTCCTGCATATAATTATATTTGACTCTCTTGATGTTAGCTCCCGTGTTAGCTGTCTTCTCGTTGACTATTTCTTTAATTTTAAATTGTTACCTCGAAACAACGATAAAGTCGCTATATATATTGCAACGTTTATATATATATTTGTAGCAGAATTTTGATTGAAACATTGTTAGTTATCTATATCAATTACATGAACACTGCACCAAGTCAGTTTTTTCAGATTTACTAAACTTTGCATTTATAGTAGCCTTATCAGGATTTCGTGGAGCATTTCGGGTTAGATCATCGGGATTGTCTAGTTTGAAGGAAGCACTGACGTTTTGAATCATGGAGATCACAAACGTCCAAAGTATATCGAAGGATCTTGACTATTATACCAGAGCATTTCACATATACTCAGAGAGGCTGGGGAAGTTCCGTGTGCGATGTAGCTGGGTTGATCGGGAGTTCCCAGCTGCCGTGGTAGACAGGCTGGTCCAGAGCTTCCCGCAGGAAACTACCATCAGGATGCTGGGTGTTGGCAGTGGCTCGGGTAAGTTCCGTGTGCGATGTACCTGGGTTGATCGGGAGTTCCCAGCCGTGGTAGACAGGCTGGTCCAGAGCTTCCCGCAGGAAACTACCATCAGGATGCTGGGTGTTGGCAGTGGCTCGGGTAAGTTCCGTGTGCGATGTACCTGGGTTGATCGGGAGTTCCCAGCCGTGGTAGACAGGCTGGTCCAGAGCTTCCCGCAGGAAACTACCATCAGGATGCTGGGTGTTGGCAGTGGCTCGGGTAAGTATAGTCGTAACCCCACAAAGACGATGTGTAATCATTTCCAAATGTATGTTTTTCCCGTCCATTTTAACCCTTTTTTCATTCAATGTTATACATTTGTACTTCAATGTTGTCCCGAGAAGCCTAGAATGTGCCAATACCAACTTCAATTTCGTCTATTGTCGACCAATTTCACAAAAACGAAATTGAAGTACAAATTTATAAAATTGAATGAAAAAAGTGTTAAAATGGATGGGTAAACCTATACTAATAGTTCAGTCAATCTAGCACATTTGAGGGGATAACCTAGCTCAAACAAATTGAAGCATCGGACTTTTCTTCGCAGTTATATCAGGAAAGTCCCCTTATTTAACAACATACTAAAAGTCCCCCAAAATCCAAGCAGTGACAAGTGGTTTATTTTGTATAATATGCAAATCAGCTATTATATCGGGGTGGGGGTAGTCGTTCCCCATGAAAATATTTGTTTGGGAAAAAAAAAAAAAATAATAATTTCGAAAATGAAGAAGAAAATCGGCGCAAATTGCCAAAGAGGGAGGAAACAAAATTATAAATAATTAAAGGGGTAGTTTAGTTTTGGTAGAGAGGGCGCTGCACATCAATTCTTTTGTGAGATAATGAAAAACTGAGTGTCGAATTTGAGAGAACATGCAATTTTAATGGCAGAATAAACTTTATTTGGTCAAAATCGGTCCAGAAACGGCTGAAATATCAATAAAAAATTTAAAAAATGCTTACACTTTTTCAAAAATGTTCAAAAGAGTTTTTTAAATAGTTGTTGATGATCTATCTACTTAATCATTATTTCAATAGAACATCACATGCATTATTTTGTATGAAAAATGGTTGAAACCAATGCCTTTTTAGAAAGCGCCCTCTTGTGTTTTAATGGCTATTTTTGAATGATAACAGGCTTTTTACTTAGTCGTTTGTAGTTTTGTATACCTTTCGAGCATGGTGGAGTAATAACTATTAGTTTGTTATGTTAGTGTCCAGGTTTGGTTACTAAAGTTCAGCTTTACCAAAACTGTACTACCCCTTTAAGCTGTACATTTAACAATTTTATTAGAGAAAACACTGCAAAATGAGCAATGGGCAATGTAATTTCTTAATGGCACTTGTAGGTAATGGAGTTATAATTAACCCTAAAAAGGCCGGGCTATTTGAGGTCTTCAGCGGGCCGGGGGGGGGCATTATGGCCCCCCCCCCTTCCCCCCTCCCCCCCTCCCCCTCCCCCCTCCCCCCTCCCCCTCCCCCTCCCCCCCTCCCCCCTCCCCCCTCCCCCCTCCCCCCTCCCCCCTCCCCCCTCCCCCCTCCCCCCTCCCCCCTCCCCCCCCCCTAAGATCTCGGCCGCGGAGCGGCCGATCGCCGTGAAAAATCGCACGCATGATAAGTGAAGTGTATAGAATACAATGGTAATTTTAATTTGTTGAACAATTAATTAATTTGCATATTTATGGTAATTTATGCAAGTAAGGTCATAAAATTCATATTTTTACCCATAAATCATATATTCTTCATAACTAAACTCTGGTTTTCACTACATATATTCTTTAGAGCATTTGGAATAATAATACGACAACAAAATTTGGAAGAGCCAGGTTCTTCCTTATGTTTTCTATTGTTTTTATAATTTCTTATGTATTTTTATTTTTTTGTTTACTTATGTATTTTATTGTTTTTTGTTGTTGTTTATTTCTAACTATAATTCAACTATTTTGAACCCCAAAACAAACATAGAAAATGTAAACAAGACCAAATAACCAATGATATACCTCCTTTTACGAAAACTGATATTTCCATATGTTTTGTACACAAATCACGAAATTGAGCGATTTTCGGGCTGACATGCATAGACAAAAAGGTCACGTGACTTCGTAACGGTAGGTCCGATTTTCAATATTTTGTTTAAAATATGCGCAAGACCCAAAAGAAAAAAGCCACCAAGCAGCGGCGCGTCATCTTACCGCGTTTTGGAGCAATACAAAAAATCGCGGAGGGGGGGGGGGGGGGGTGGCCATTATGGCCCCCCCGGCCTTTTAGGGTTAAACCATCATCAACTGATTTTCTCGACCTGTAATAATGTACATGATTGGACATGACCACTACAGCTCCACCTATCCGACATCAAAATTAATATATGGTTGACATTCAAATTTGGTCTGCGTTCAACGCTTGTGGACATTTGTAAACATTGAAAGATAGATTATTTTATATTTTTTCTGCAAAAAAAGAGTTTTGCAGTGTTTTCTCATTGTAAAAGACTGCTTTTTCTGAAGGTAGATTATTGATCATTTTGAATGGATTTCGACTTATCTTACTTTTGACACATAGATTAGAAAAACGAAATGTTCTCGCCCAGTACATGACAGCTACTAACTGCTCCACCTAAGGACAAATTGAAATATAAAACATTTTAGATTTCTGATTCTTTTCTGAGTCGATGTTCCATAATATACTATAATTATGAGGGTTTAATCATAACTCCGTTTCATTCAAGTAATTTGCATTACCAACACTTTTCTAAGCTCCCCCTTCGCTACGCCAATGGCCACGTGCATGTAACCAGTGCATAGGTCACATGCATTTCAGGACAATGATATGATGTTGTTCTGTCAAGTCGCATGATTGTAAAAATCATTCATCACAATGATCTCAAAGAGTATTGTTCAAACTGTCTTCAGCGGGCCGGGGGGGGGCATTATGGGCCCCCCCCCCCTCCCCCCCTCCCCCCTCCCGCCCCTCCCCCATCCTCCCCCCTCCCCTCCCCCTCCCCCCTCCCCCTCCCACCCCTCCCCCCCCCCTCCCCCCCCTCCCCCCCTAAGATCTCGGCCGCGGAGCGGCCGATCGCCGTGAAAAATCGCACGCATGATAAGTGAAGTGTATAGAATACAATGGTAATTTTAATTTGTTGAACAATTAATTAATTTGCATATTTATGGTAATTTATGCAAGTAAGGTCATAAAATTCATATTTTTACCCATAAATCATATATTCTTCATAACTAAACTCTGGTTTTCACTACATATATTCTTTAGAGCATTTGGAATAATAATACGACCAACAAAATTTGGAAGAGCCAGGTTCTTCCTTATGTTTTCTATTGTTTTTATAATTTCTTATGTATTTTTATTTTTTTGTTTACTTATGTATTTTATTGTTATTTGTTGTTGTTTATTTCTAACTATAATTCAACTATTTTGAACCCCAAAACAAACATAGAAAATGTAAACAAGACCAAATAACCAATGATATACCTCCTTTTACGAAAACTGATATTTCCATATGTTTTGTACACAAATCACGAAATTGAGCGATTTTCGGGCTGACATGCATAGACAAAAGGTCACGTGACTTCGTAACGGTAGGTCCGATTTTCAATTATTTTGTTTTAAATATGCGCAAGACCCAAAAGAAAAAGCCACCAAGCAGCGGCGCGTCATCTTACCGCGTTTTGGAGCAATACAAAAATCGCGGAGGGGGGGGGGGGGGTGGCCATTATCGCCCCCCCGGCCTTTTTAGGGTTAAACCATCATCAACTGCTTTTCTCGACCTGTAATAATGTACATGATTGGACATGACCACTACAGCTCCACCTATCCGACATCAAATTAATATATGGTTGACATTCAAATTTGGTCTGCGTTCAACGCTTGTGGACATTTGTAAACATTGAAAGATAGATTATTATATATTTTTTTTCTGCAAAAAAAAGAGTTTTGCAGTGTTTTTCTCATTGTAAAAGACTGCTTTTCTGAAGGTAGATTATTGATCATTATGAAGGATTTCGACTTATTCTTACTTTTGACACATAGATTAGAAAAACGAAATGTTTCTCGCCCAGTACATGACAGCTACTAACTGCTCCACCTAAGGACAAATTGAAATATAAAACATTTTAGATTTCTGATTCTTTCTGAGTCGATGTTCCATAATATACTATAATTATGAGGGTTTAATCATAACTCCGTTTCATTCAAGTAATTTGCATTACCAACACTTTTCTAAAGCTCCCCTTCGCTACGCCAATGGCCACGTGCATGTAACCAGTGCATAGGTCACATGCATTTCAGGACAATGATATGATGTTGTTCTGTCAAGTCGCATGATTGTAAAAATCATTCATCACAATGATCTCAAAGAGTATTGTTCAAACTGTTTTCGCAAACATAGGGATGCCAGCCAGGGAGCGATTTTTTGTTTCCCAAACAGGTTTGCTATAGCACTAACGCATAAGATATGCCCGTTTAATTGGAATCGGGCGACTTGAATGGAGACAAAGCGCGCGTATTCAATTCGAGTTATAAATAGACTTATAGCCCACTAAATCTGACCTATAGCCACTAAATCTGACCTATAGCCACTAAATCTGACCTATAGCACTAAATCCGACCTATAGCCACTAACATTAGGGTTAGGGTAGCGTTAATGTTAGGGATATATCCCTAAAAAACAATATCCAACCAAGCGAACTTGAGATAGCTGAGTGGGTATAGAGAAAGACTGATATGCTAGAGATCCTACTGGTTCGAATCCTACCTTGGTTCAATGTTTTTGTATTTGCTATTTTTACGGCACTCAACTCAATGTTTGAATTTATACAAGTCGGAAATTTCGGGTATGCGTGGTCTCTGACCAAGTCGCTAATTCACACGGATTGCAAACCCGTTTGGGAAAAAAAACTTCGCAGCGAGGGACATGACGGTTGAAGTCTAGCATAATGAATTGTGATGCGTTTGGCCTACGGCCTCATTGAAATATCACATACAATGCACTAATATTAAAGGGACCTAAATAACATTGTCAAAGTCAAAACTTACGTAGAACTGTAGTAGTTCTCTCATACCTTGTTGTATATATAATTAACATTCAAAGAATGAGAAAATTTTCGGTTTTTTCAAATTTCCATTTCGTTCAAAAGATATTTACGATTGAAGTGTTCGATGTTAAACTATCTAACGGGAGCATTTAAGCCGTGTATAAAGTAAGTGCAATGAGTTAGTGAATATCACTTTGCACTTTTGCTAATTTCTCGGCCAAATAACATCCAATTAACTTGAAATTTCCACACATTACTTTCTGGACATATCAGATCACACCATATGGCACTTGGGCAATTCCATGCCAAAGTCACATAAAGTGAAACATCAAATGAGGATTATTTCTGATCTTGTTTATTTTGTCTGGATTATTTTTTCATAAATCATGATCACATAATGATATCTTTCAGTTAACATGATCAAACAAAATATTGGGCGTCTCCTGATAGGAGAAACATACACCATACATGAAACTATACACATGGGACTACACAGTGCCTATTTCTAGATTTTCGTCATTTTTTGCAATCCTTTCTAGTATGTTTCTGTTTTAAGGTACCAAATTGGATGATTGAATATCACAATATGTGTTCAGATGAAAATTTCAGTCTTTTGAGTGCCCTAAAGTATATTTTAATGAATCAAAAACTCTGTCCTTCCGTTACCGAACAGTGAAGCAATTAACTTCTTGTAATTAATATACCAATAGACATATTTTTTTTCAAATAAGTGTTGTAATACTCTTTGAACATTAGGGAATGGACTATGAGTCAATATAACATGAGAGTCCTCTTAACTTAACAGAGATTGGATCATAACTAAAGAAGTTGAAAATCCATGTCCATTTTGGCGTCCTTCCGTTACCGGCCACATTAGTGTCCATATCTTATTAACGTAATGTAAACACAAAATTAAACAAATAGGAAATCAAAGGTGTCCCACCTAGAGTCTCAGAAATGTAGTTTACACTGATGAATCATAAGCAGGATCCTGGAATTATTTGATTCAATTTTACAAATTGCGTCTGAATGTCCTTCCGTTACCGTGGATTGCCCACTTGTCAAACAAGTTACTAGATCCCTTTAACTACTGCTGATGGCAAGACAAATATGTTCTGAATTGCACATACAAGACAACTATTTTCTTAAGTCAAAAGCCACTTTGGTTTATTTTCAAAAATGCGTATATTGTATCAAGTTTTAAATAAAAGTTGGGCCTAAACATTTATTCTGATTAATCGCATATAATTATGAATATTTCCGCTGTTTCTGATCCCGTTTCTGTACTATCCGTTTAATATTTTTTTCATTTAAACTTCGCAACAAATAATTATGCCTTCGTTTCTTGATCAAGTACTGCGAGTGCGTAAACTATGCGGAAATCATGCGGAAACTGTGCGGAAAGTATGCGCAGCCGATGCGCGAACTATGCAGAACCTTGTCGTGAACTAGCCGTGAACATGCGTGCCACAATGCCGATGACCCGCATTGTCTCGGCTAGTTTCTGCATAGTTTCCGCACAGTTCACGAAGTGCTCCAGACAAATTTTGTCGTGAACTAGTCGGAAAGAAATTGTGAACATTTTGAAAATTTCGTTCCGCATTTCCGCATCCTCCCGCACGTTGCCCCGCATCATTCCCGCATAGTTTCGGCACAGTGCCGGAATCATGCGGCTTGGTACGAACAGTCACGTCACGTTCACGTCACGTCACGTGAAGGTTCTGTACCTTTTGTGAAACAGGTCACCCAAATCTACGAAGTGTTGGGTTACGTGACCCAACAGTTTGTAGATATACTATATGCAATTCATGAAAGCTCACGTAAATTGGCGCTTGCGTAAAACAAATTAATGTAAATTGTCGTTGAAAAGAGACTAATTCTCGGTAAATTTAATCGTGAACGAACCCGTCCTACCTATACTGTAAATACCAATTATAGGCGTACACAGGCCTGGGGGCAGGGGGATGGACACCCCCTACCCCCATCCCCACCCCCTTACATAATTCAAGAAATGTCTTGGTCTCGGCCTCGAAATTTGTGACCGGTCCTGGTCTCGTCCTCGGCTGCGGTCATTTTCTACGGACACCCCCTACCCACACTCCCCCCGCTTACTTCAATTTGTCTGACGAAATATCCCCCCTACACCCACCCCTTGAAAAAATCCTGGGTACGCCACTGCCTACAAGTAGCTAGTTTGAATTCGAATGTCAAATACATTAATTGATTTATTGAATATTGATTGGTTGGTGTGATTGTTTCATTATAATGATTGACTGATTAATTGATAGATTGACTCGATTCAATAACCATAAATAAACACTATTAATCAAATCATTGTTTTATGAGTGAGAGTTGCAGTGATCAATTGATCACTGCAACTCACTCACTCACTCATGCACATGCACATACAGCGCCGTTAAGGGCCAGTACGCTCAGACGTCGAGCACGGGAACTTCAGGCGTATGCGAACTGAATTGTCCGCTGCGTGTAGCAATTCAGCTGGAAATCAACATTTGCCAAAATCCACGCACGACACGTCTTTAGAAATACTCCAATAACAAGACAAATAATGCAAGTGGTATGGTTGTACATTACCTAAATGACAGAACTGCATATTATCGTCTCAGATTACTCTGAATTATGCACGTACATATTATAAACATAATGATTGAAAAGATTTGATAAGGGGGTATCGGCATTTTCGTCGACATTTTTAAATCTCTTTGTGTGTGTATGTCTAGTCTTAGTAACAAGCGTTTGCAATTTAAAAAATCTTGATTAAACGCTCACGTCACGATTTGGTTAACGCGACACTTCGAGTTTTACCGGCATGGAAAACGACAAATTGTTGGGTCACTTTACCCTACACTTCGTAGATTTGGGTGACCTGTTTCACAAAAGGTACAGAACCGTTCACGTGATGTTAACGTGAACGTGACGTGACTGTTCGTACCAAGCCGAATCATGCGGATCCAAAATGCGGAGAAGTGTCACACTGGCATAAAGCCCAATGCCCACTGTGCGATTTGCGCCTGTGAATTAGCGCGAATTGATAGCGATCTCGGATCTGTGTGAATCGCACCACGAGTCAGCCCGATTTCATTGCTTACGCGATCTTTTCAGTGTCCACCATGCGATCTATCACGATCTCTTTGCGATCTCACGGCAACTTTCCCTGGGAATTAATGCCTTGGCCCCATTTCCACGCATGCGTGCATGGTCGAGGAATACAGCCAGGAATTGGTCACTCTTACTTGTTTTTATATCATCATGTGTGCGATCCGGCCCGACCTGCGATCGAGGCCGATCTGGGCGTGCTCACTATGCGATTCTGCTTGTCGAAAACCCGGCGACCGCTACCGACACCACCCCTGCGGACGCGAGTTACGGCGATCAGGTGCGACCGTTGGTGCGCACTACGCGACTTTTCCACGGATCTCAGGGGATCGCTCCCACTCTGGCAAGATCTGTCTAGATCGCTAGGCGCAAATCGCACAGTGGGCATTGGGCTTAGGAGATCAACGGTTTCATGGAGCACTGCTAGTGCTTTTATTGATAAACTCTTATGTTATAATGTCCTCTTGATTTATTGATTTCATCTTAATTTGTCAAGTTGTTCTCTTTTTATCAATTTCGAAGCAAATTCGGAAACAATCCAAGCTTATCTCAGCCTTAATGCAAAAACTGCTATTGCGAATCAAGACCGTTTAATGTTCACATGATCTGCTAGTGACGTAGTTTGAAGATATGATTAGAACGTTTTATTTTTTATTGTTACTGTTCATCAGCAGGTATAATCGCAATTATCTTAAATTGAATAGTAGACCAGCCACAAATCCATAAGTGCTCTAGAAAAAAATTCGACGGCATTTTTTGTTAATGGCTGGCATCCATGCTTAAACTTTGCCTTAACTACTCAGGATTCCGATTAGGCCGGATGCCAAGTCTAATTTTGACCCAAAAATTGTGTTTTTAACCAAAAATCATCAGAATGTCAAAATTTGCTTATTTTCCTTTTTTGTATGATTCTTAAAGAGATTTTTAAGGTGTATCAGATGATATTATTTGTGTAACCAAGAAAGAGGTATAACTATAGTAAACATGAGATTTACATTTTTCTTATACACGTAGGTAAATGGGAAATAAGAATACAAAACTGTGATTTTCTCACAAATAATTGCTGTCAAACAATTAATGTATTTCAAAGTTTTTTTACTAAAAGAACTTGACATCGTATTACATTCTTTTCAGTCACCTTGGTTAAAGTTATTCTGTTCTTTCTGTTAAGAACAAGAATGGTCAAATTACAACCCCCAATTAATATTTATTCCCCAAATAAGTGAAGATGGACGCAAATACTACAATACTAAAATCTCTAGATTTGGGGGGATTTCCCTTCTTGGTGTAAACACGATACCAGTACGGTATACCCTGTGTACAATCTGAATGAGAAGCGACGCCGGCCGCGAAGCGACGTAAAGTTAATGGCGATTGCATCACATCGACATACTACCTTGTGCTAAAATGTGAGTATTAATGTCTGATATTTAATTATATATATATTAAAATATATATGTTTTTGACAGGATCGTGGTTCACTACACATCTTATGTATGTGCATTAAATCTGTCTTTGTCGGGGATTAAATAAATAGGGCTAATCCAACCCCGCTCGTGTTTACTTGCACTGCTCGTGATGCAGTGCTAATACATTGTCCACTGCGCCAGCGTAGCGCAGTGGGCCAGGCCCGGCTGCCTAAGTTTTGAAATTCCGCTCACACAGGTCACATAGCCAAGGGGACCTAGATTTTAGTCCTAGTCCTAGACCGAGCTAAGCATACACTTAGGATCTTCTAGAGACTAGGTCTAACTTAATGAAAAACTGTGCAAACTACCACCAATTAAGTTAGATCTCATTCTATGTTAGGCGATTTGTGTATAGTAGTCTATTTTGACCCATTTTCATAATATTCCATGACCTGTTTACCCAAGTCACAAGTTTACATACACTGATACAGTAATATTCATTTTCAATTCCACAATTGTTATGTTTTGTCTTCTTCACCTTTTCTGCTTGTCTTACCTCTATTCTACTTCTTGGATATGCCTTGCATGTTTTAGGGCTTGTGTATATTTTATATGTTACTAAGTTACTCGAGTCTAATTGTGTCTTCAAATTTGGTTAAATTATACAAGCATATTTAGGTCTAAATATAGCCTTAGTTTTATACTATAAGAAGTATAGAGCTGGTTCCTGGTAGATTATATCATTACCTCAATGTACACTAATATATCAGTGTGAATATATAGATGAAACTTAAATTAACTCTTTCCATTATTTTCTGGTATGTGACTATATGGATTCATTTCATGAAGTTCCTCAATGTGTGTTTAAACAGAGCTAAAACTATTGCGATAAACTGTTAGTGATTAGGTTAAAGGGTTATACCACTCCTAAGATGCTGAGATTTGAATCGTTAGTACCATTTGTTATTCGGTACTGCCTGTTGGTATTAGTTATTTGCCAAGCGAGTTTTGTTGAATAATATATCTTTTGCTGTTTCTGAACCGATTTTGATCAAACAAAGTTCATTCTATCTTTACAACTGTGTGCTACTTCAAATAGTTTTCTTTACCTCACAACAAAAATATTTATTGAAGCGCCCTCAAAACCCAAACTGAACAATCCCATTAATACTTGTGTTCACTACAGGGACTTAAGAGCCAGAAGGGCCGGAAGCAATTAGCTAATCAACGAAAAGGAAGATGAGAGGGCAACGGTCGCTCAAGAACTGGAACTGGAAGAACAAATTAAGGAAGAGACTGAAAAGACCAATACTTTCCAAACTCGAGTCAAGGTATGATGACAACGGTGATGATGATGGTGATGAAGATGGTGATGATGACGATGATGATGATGATGTTGATGATGGGGGTGGTGGTGATGATGATGAGGATGATGTTGTTGATGATGGTGGTGGTGATGATGAGGATGATAAGGATAAGGATGATGATGTTGTTAATGATGGTGGTGGTGATGATGATGAGGATGAGGATGATGATGTTGATAATGATGATGGTGGTGGTGATGATGATAGTGGTAGTGATGATGATGATAGTGGTGGTGATGATGATGAGGATTATGAGGATAAGGATGATGATAATGATGATGATAGTGGTGGTGATGATGATGAAGATGATGATGATGATGTTGATAATGATGATGTTGATGATAATGGTGTTGGTGATGATGGTGGTGGTGATGATGGTGGTGATGGTGATAATGATGATAATGATGAGGATATAAGGATGGTGATGAGGATGATGGTGATGTTGATAATGATGATGTTGATGATGGTGGTGGTGGTGATGATGAGGATGATGGTGATGTTGATAATGATGATGGTGGTGGTAGTGATGATAATGATGGTGGTGGTGAGGATGATGAGGATATAAGGATGATGATGTTGATAATGATGATGTTGATGATGAGGATGTGGATTTTGATGATGGTGGTGGTGATGATGATGAGGAAGATGTGGATAAGGATGATGATGATGGTGGTGGTGATGATGAGGATGATGTTGATGATGGTGGTGGTGATGAGGGTGATGATGTTGTCGATGATGGTGGTGATGATGATGAGGATGATGATGTTGATAATTATAATGTTGACAATGATGATGTTGATGATGGTGGTGGTGGTGATGTGGAGGATGATGGTGATGTTGATAATGATGATGGTGGTGGTAGTGATGATAATGATGGTGGTGGTGAGGATGATGAGGATATAAGGATGATGATGTTGATAATGATGATGTTGATGATGATGGTGGTGGTGATGATGATGATGTTGATATAAGGATGATGATGAGAATGATGATGATGATGTAAGGATGATGAGGATGTTGATTTTGATGATGGTGGTGGTGATGATGATGAGGAAGATGTGAATAAGGATGATGATGATGATGGTGGTGGTGATGATGAGGATGATGATGGTGGTGGTGATGAGGATGATGAGAATGATGATGTTGATAATGATAATGTTGATAATGATGATGCTGATGCTGATGATGGTGGTGGTAATGATGGTGGTGGGGATGATGATGATGATGGTGGTGGTGATGATGAGGATAAGGATGATGATGGTGATGATGATAAGGATGATGATGATGTTGATGATGATGATGTAAGGATGATGATGTTGATAATGATGATGTTGGTGGTGGTGATGATGAGGATACGGATGAGGATGATGATGAGGATACGGATGAGGATGATGATATTATTCTAAATGACAATTTCTCTTTTATAATGCCATACTTTAAAATCCATAAAAACAGTCATCAAGTCATCATATTCTATGTATGTTTTATGTTTCCTATATCACCAGAATATAAGCTGACCGGCATAAGTTTTCAGCCAGAGCCAAATGGTGCATCCATGCCTTCAGATTAAGACTTGGGATATTCATTCATTGGAAGGTAAGCTCACAAATAAAATAAAACAGTTGTGTTGAGTAATCTAGGGCATGCAGGAATGGACCATAGGTTTGTTAGCATTGATTTCCATGTTGTAAATAAACGGTTTATTTAGAGCATTGTCACTCATTGCAACACTAGTTTGCAATTTGAAATGTATATCATCTTTAAATATATTGACCACTACATAATCAAGTATGTAAACATTGTATTGTTAACTGTGTACTTGTATACACTCCAAGAAAACTACCTCGAGGGAGAAGCATATCTCCAGGTCAGCACAGAATGGTACTTTTAAGCAAATTTTCTAATCAAGTAATAAAGCAAGTAAATTGCTCACTATTCAATGATTATGTTTTTAAAGTTTTAGTCACAGGACTTTGACTAATGTAGAAAACAAACAAATGGTTTATTATCTTTTTTCTTATTACTATTTACTTCTTCTTCATCATCTTCTTCTTGTGTTTGTATTATTGTTAAATTGTAAGTGTTTTCAATATTACTATCATTAATATTTTTTTCGATGAACAGATTGGAAGCTTTCGAGATTTGATGGAGATGCATTCTGAACAAATGATGGACAGATATGATGAGCAATGACAAGGTGTAATAGAAAGTTGGAGGAGAGCGGAAACTGATTGGATCATACGGAAATGAGTGGCACACAGCATTAGACACAACAAACTGCTTTGAAGAATGATAGGGAAGAGAACATGAGGAAGAAAACGCAGCAAAATGTTGGACATTGTTAAGAATGGCCCATATGGAGACTTCAAAAGAATAGCCATGACAAGAGAGATTTGATGGCTCTTGAGCAAAATACTTCTAAGATAGAACTACTCGGACATATGTTTTTTTTCTTTGTTGAAGAAGATGGACATTTTCCTGGCAAAGAGAGGCCATGGATTGCAGCACATAAAGGAGTAGAGAGAGATAATACCGTATAAAACATTGTAAATGTGATCGGGGTTCAAGGTGGCTTCATGACTGCTACAGGGGCAAGTTCACAGCAGAGAGAGTTAGATTGTTCTTCCTCAGGGTGATGTCGGGAATGGCAAATATAACCATTATAATGGAGTATATCAGGGTGTTGCGCCAGTTGTGAGGTACAACCCTCTTAGTCTGTATACTGTTAGAGACTGGCAGTACTTTATTTTATTTTGTAAATTGAAATGCAGCCCTGCTTGGTCATGTTGGTGCACTTGTGAGAAAAAAATTATGCAAATTTGATAATGGGTACGATGCAACTCCTACGATCCTTCATTTCATCAACATCATCAACCAAATGTTATTGTTTTTTGTTTGATTGGGTAGCACATTCTTTTTCCAACAAGATGATACCATAAGTATTGATTTTGGGTAAGGCGTTTGGATCCTAGGGTCATTTTTCTGAGGCAATGTCGTTTCCTAAATTTGCTACTTTTTCGTCTCCGGCGATCCTCTGTACACTGAGACATTCTCGCCCCACGGCCTCCCATAGACAGAAGAACCGCATGACTGCTCTCCCTTTGATAAGGAAGTCAATGTGAGCCATACCGTATGGGGTACTTGATTATGCAACATTGTCTTCTTTATCAAAGGGAGAGCAGTCATGCGTTTCTTTTTCTATGGGAGGCCTTGGGGCGAGAATGTCTCAGTGTTCAGAGGATCGCTGGAGACGAAAAAGTAGCAAATTTAGGAAACGACATTGCCTCCGAAAAATGGCCCTAGGATCCAAACGCCTTACCCAAAATCAATGCTTATGGAATCATTTTGTTGGAAAAAGAATGTTCTACCAAATCAAACAAAAAACAATGACATTTGGTCGATGATGTTGATAAAATTAACGATCCTAGGTGTTGCATTCTTTCTGAGACACCCTGTATACACTAAGATATACATTTGAAACATTAAGTGTGCAAAAAGCTGTCTTAATTGTAGGACCTTTATGGGTGATGTGTAAGATAAAGGTCTTCATTTTGTTTTCTTGTGACTCTGTTTCAGGTAATTAAATCATTACAGTACTATGGATACCTGTTAAAATGATGTCAAAAACTTAAACCTCATGAAATGATAATATTAAAGGGATCTAGTAACAATGTCCACGTCTACACACCTTACTTAGAACTCTAGTGGTTCTCTCATGAAAATGATCAATTAATGTTTGTTCTGCAGTAAGAATGAAGATATTTATACGTCCATAAGCTTGTAATTGAGATATTGGCAATCCGTCATCTTCACATTTTGTTCACACATTTACTGAATTATATTAATTAAATGGGACATGCACTGACAATAGTCTCTGTTTCACTGAGCCGACCTTCACGAACACATTTAAAGATAATGTCCATGTTCATTAATATCTCATGACAAATAAGCGTTTCCAATGCTAGTAACAATTATGTGTGTCAAAAAGGAGTATGATCTTACATGTAAATTGGAATCATCTTTTGCATGACATGTGTTCTAAGCTTTAAAATGGAGATCCAGCTTGCTCACTTGCTGATTTTGTTGGACTTTTTGTGATTTGTATGATGGAAGTATTATGGTTACGTATGCAGTTCATTGTAAGTCAGTTTGGACTGAAAGATAACTACCATTTAGCATGTTTAGAGAATGATTAAGTGCATGTTGCAAACACATGTTTCATTTATTAAGTAATACAATTGATAATGTATGTTTCCATTGCTTTGATTTTCCCGTAGGAAATATTCATGCCGTGTTAATTCCCTGTGCCAAAGTTGGCATTTTCCGGTTTTATATTTATTTAATTATACATGTATCATGTCTTTAATATGACTCAATTATTATGAGCGTTGCCTTATCATTTACATCATGACTTTGACTTCCGGAATTGCATATGTCTTCAAAACCTTCTGTTGATTTTAATATACAGTTATGGTTTCCGTTCTATGTCATATATTTTGATAGCATTTTCTTCAATATGACCACTTTAGAATGAATGTCATTGGGTTTGAATACATTTATTTTGGACTCATTAATGTACCCCTAATGCCTAATCCTTAAAACTGGGATATTTTGCTTGGAAAGCATCCATACACGGTAAACGTGAATAACAATACTCATATATATCGTACTTTGGCGAGATATTTGGTATACACAAACATAGAAGCTGGAGCTCATTATTTCTTCTCTGGATGACTCGTTCATAAATGGCAGTCATGTTCATTCTATTAACCTATATTGAATGGGGTAAAATAGGTTTGATAATTGTAGGTAAGTAACCTGGTTTGAATTCCGTGAAAGGTAATGTGGCAATGGGAAATATTTTGGAATGAATTTGGGTGGGTCAGTGTGTTTGTTTGTGTCAGTGTGTGTGGTTGTGTGTGGGTTTGCGTGCGTGTGTGCATGATTTTCTCACATTAATTGTATAATTACAATTAATTTTTCTATACTATATGGCAGTATTAGATATACCAGCCTGCATAGACGGTTCATAACAAAAATTGTTATAATGTAGACACATCGATTTTGTTTGTGTTTAAGTGTGTATGCGCACGCGTTTGTTTGCATATTTGGGTGTGTTTATTTATTATTTTATTTAACATATTGATATCAGAAAAACTGTTGCATTGATAACGAACTCTATTTGACATAAACATGCAAAAGCAATCAACATGATTACCATGTAACAAAATATTGGCTCTTAAAACTATAGTCTAAACTTTAGACCAATCAGATTGATTTCACAACAATCTTTTTGAAAGTGATATTATTGGGGAATATTGGTTGCTATGGAAACGAATTTAATTCAATTTAATTTAATCAATGAATTGTACATTGTATGAAATCATGTTATATTTCACACGATCATTTGTGACAAAGGGTTGTTAGACACATGAATACTCGACTGAAGGATTCGTTGGAATTAATACGAACGGTTAACACACATTATCACAATGTAACATGTGACTTTATTTAGTGTTTTCATCATTTGTACAATACCCTGTAACATTTTCTTTCTAAATTATCTTTCAAATATCACGCAATTATTAATATAAGCAATACTACAGTATATTATGTTTATGTATACTGCTTATACATATGTATTACACAAACCCAACACAAACACATTATTTGCACCGACATTTATGAAAATAGTCTTGTTATTTTAAGAAATGACTATTTAACAGTCGTTGCTATGGAAACATGTCCGTTGCTAGGTAATCCCCTTTCAAATTATCACCATCATGTCTAAGTTTAAAGTAAATTTTATATTATATTTATATCTATATTATTATGCATTGGGTGCCCTTTATATATGAATGACGATACAAAGAAAACCACTGATGCACTGATTACCGTATAGTGCGCATATAGGCATGAGTTGTTGTTTGCGCACTAAACGCGCAAAAACCAGGAAGTGAGGGTGTACTTTATCCATGATCCCAGCATGGTTTTATGACTAGAATGCAAATTGTAAGTATTTATTTAATTTCAATTACCTAAGTAGCTATGCCTGGAAAGGTTTATATTCTTCATCTTTCCCCGTTTTTTTATCTAGCATTATAATATAGAAGTCATGATATTTTTTTGAAAAAATTTAAGAAAAAAGAAGGAAAAAAATGGTTACTACGGACATAAATTGGTTGCTAGGCAACAACAGAACAATCATTAGGGGCCAAAACAATTTTCATGAATTGCACAGAGCCGGTCAGAGCCGGTCAGAGTGACAGAGCCGGTCACATATACAATATGACAGCATCATGTTGTTTTATGCACACAAGTTCATAATTTGCTTAAGATATTTGGCAACAATCATAGGAACTCATTTTCAAAGATTTAGCTAAATTGCGAAAAGAAGAGAAATGGGTGTGGTCTATTCATTAGCCGTTTCCATGGTAACGGTGAATTTTTGAGGTTGGCATCCGCCCTAACATTGATCAGTATGACTTCCTGCATCGATCCATGATAGCTTCAGACCATTAACAAAAAATGCCCTCCAAAGTAAAAAAACGAGTCTTGGCTGGTCTACTAGAAAGAAATGCAATTTTTTTATCGGTTTCATGATCTCTTCGATCCAGGTGAGATGGATAGCAAAATGGCGACGAGCATCAAGTCCCGCTTCAAATCAGTCCACAACACCGTGCTCGAACCCGCCAACAAGCAGCTAGAGATGTACCGAACGCTCATCGACAACCATCGCGACGACCAAAGCTTCGACGACATCGAGTTCGACCTCCGCCTAACGACCATGGACGGTTACCGCGCGAAGCTGAACGAGGTAGGAGGCGAGCACCCCAAGTACCACTTCATCTGCGCCGCGCAATCTCTGTACTACGTGGACGACTACGCAGAGACCATCGGCTATCTCTACAATCAGCTGGTTGAAGGAGGTATCTTGCTCATAACATGTTTAGGAGGTAACTATATATTGGGTGCAATATTATTCTCCGCCCAGACCCTAAACGTCGTGGAGACACCGGAAGAAGCATCCAGAAGTCGTCCGGGTTAGAATCCACCCCTTCCCTGTTAAGACGGTACAAAGTGGCCGGACGCTCATCTGGTAGATTCTGACCAAGTCGAGTTAAGGTTGAGTCGGGGTAGGCCCGGTAGCGTCCCGACGTCAGGCGTATAAATGAACAGTTAAGACAGGTATCGGGGTATAATCTACCCGGGTAGATGACGTCAGTCAGGTCATGCGCAATAGCCCGTGTAAAATGTTACTATAGTGAATGTTGTGGCCTAATAACAATCGCATTATAGAACGGGTATTGTGGTGTTTGTAAACAAGGTTGCCAATTTAACTTACTGTATGTTTGCACAAATGAGCTATAATCTGCGTTCCTTTTACACCGGACATTACGGTATGCATAACAACAGAATAACAAGAATTTAATTATGAAGTAACCTAAAACTGTGTGTAGAGATAGAGTGCAATAGTACGGACGGTACGTAAGTACAGCGAAATTCCCTGGTAGTATAGCTTGGCTACGATTCTGAATTTCTGGCTCCCACTTCACATTTCCCATAGTTCAGATCCTGAACTGTGTTTCCTGATTTTACCCAGCGATATGGGTTTATCCCCCTATAGCGCCGCCAACGCGAGTTCTGCGCAACATCATTGATCTTGCCAAACCCAAACACACCAGTGGCCGAGAGCACGATCATGACCCAGGACCAGCCCTAGTTCCACTGACATCTAGATATGCTTGTGTAATCCTTCACGGTTGCATGGGTGAGGACGGTATGTGTGCTCTGCTATGTTCTGTTGATTTGTATGTTTTTCTAGCATGCTAGTATTGGCATCGATGAGTTAGTGCCAATGATGCTTATTACCATGGTAAATGTCGCTGGTCCGTACTCGGGCATTTGCCCCCAGATCAATGTTGTTCATGCGCAGATCAATGCTGTTGCGCAGAACTTTCGTTGGCGGCGCTATATATAGGGGGATATACATGAAACACAGTTTACAATCCAAACTCATTTCCCACGCCGATTGTGTAATTATAGCAATTTTCCCGGGTAAAAGGTCGTGACGAAAGCCTGTTAAGATGGTATCCAAAATTCACCACGCGATTTGTGGCGAGACCACCCATTGTGTTCTACCCGACGTCGTCCGGGCAGCATTGGAGTAGGTCTGTTAAGACGGGGCTAGCGCTTCTGTGAATCTATTTATTACCTTCATTATTACACACATTTAGCCTTAGTACATTTCCCTAACCTTTATTAATGCACATTTCTATTCCAAAAATAAGAGTAAATATACATAATAATGATACTTCATGAAATCAGGTTGGTATAGTTTCAGGTAGATT
This sequence comes from Echinarachnius parma, assembly GCA_037951105.1. Lineage (NCBI taxonomy): Eukaryota > Metazoa > Echinodermata > Echinoidea > Clypeasteroida > Echinarachniidae > Echinarachnius > Echinarachnius parma. The sequence continues at coordinate 52,127 of JBAMJV010004475.1, forward strand.
ATCATATAGGCTATTTTTATTCAGTTCCAAAAGGCGCTAAATCCAATTTCCATGCAAATTGAGTTAATGATATATATAAGCTACGTAGCTATCTATTTTACGACAAATTACTCACTCAAAATCAAAATATAGAAAGTTCAATTTTCATATTCACATAGGCACGTGTACAAAGTTGGGCAAAGAAACCTGTTTTCCTCAAAAGTTGAACAAAGTAGATATAATACATAGGATGTGGCATCAGCACTCGCTGCTAGAATAACATATAACTACTTGAAACTGTTACTCGGCACTTTCACTTCAGATATCCACTCAACACGAGTTCCATACCAAATGATGTGCTATTGAAAATAAATAATATAAATGACAGAGCATTATTCCCCTGTTCCCCTTCTTTTCTGTAGAGGACAGTGGACAGTGGCGGTTGTGGAGTTGGCTGTCTCGCTTCGAGCACTTCCAAGGCAACACCCACACGTTCTTCTGCACCCGCCACTTCAGCGACGCACTCGACAAGCTCTCCATCCCTCATGAGCGGTTGAACCAGTCATCTCGGGTCGTCATCACCGACTGCTTCGATCCCGAGTCCGAGGAAGGCCGCATCATCGTCGACTTTCTCTCGAGCACCCTGGATCTTCGCGGGACGGCCCCGCCAGAGGTCCAGAAGAGAATCCTGGAATACCTAGGGTCAGAGAACTGTTCCGAGAGGCGAGATGATGGCGCGGTTCTGTTGAACAACGACTGGGACGCACTCGTCTCACAGAAACCGCGCCTATCGTCCTCTTAAATCAAAACCACCATGACCACGGCTGGATGGCTGGGAGGCACTCGTCTCACAGAAATCGGACATACTGTCCTGTTTAACCCTAATAAGGCCGGGGGGCATTATGGTCCCCCCCCCCCCAGAATTTTTCTGACTGCTCGGTAACGCGTAAGGATGACGCCCCGCCGCTTGGTGACTTTTTTCTTTCGAGTCATGTTAAAAATATAACAAAATCTCGAAAATCGGACCTTTGGTTACGAAATCACGTGACCTTTTGTCACTGCATGTCGTTTTCGTGATTTGTGTACAAAACATGGAAATATCAGTTTTCCTAAAAAAGAGATATATCATTGGTTAATTGGTTTTGTTTACCTTTAAGGTATTTGTTTCGGGGGTCAAAATAGTTGAATTAAAGTTAGAAAAGAAATACATTAGAAATTATCAAAACAATAGAAAACATAAGGAATAACCTGGCTCTTCCAAATTGTTTTGTTGTATTATTATTCAAAATGGTCTAAAAACCAATGTTTAATTATGAAGAATATATGATTTATGGGTAAAAATATGAAGGCTCATCTACAACCATCGCGACGACCAAAGCTTCGCGACGACCAAAGCCCCCCCCCCCCCCCCTTAAGGGGGGGGGGGGGGGCATAATGCCCCCCCCCGGGCCGGTATGGTTAAAGGTACACTTTAGTATTGGTACTTTCCGAAATGCCCATTGACACTAAATTGGTTGGTTTTAATTCCATTTGAAAGTTCCTTCAATAAAACATGTAAAGTGAGAATCATTCCCTTTCAAATGCTCTCATGGTTGAAAAATGTTATTTCAAGATATTTTATGTATAATTCTACCGGCCGGGGGACATTTTGACTTTTTAGAAAAATACAAGAAATGCTGTAGACTACTTTGAAAAAAATCTAAAAAGGTTTTTAAATAGTTGTTGATGATATCTCTATTGAATCATTATTTTAACAAAGCATCAAATGCACAATTTTGTATGAACAAATGGCTAAAACCAATGAGTTTTTAGAGAGCGCCCTCATGAGTTGTAACGGCTCGTTTTTAATGATAACAGGCTTTTTACTTAATCGTTTGTAATTGTGTGTACCTTTCGAGCATGGTGGAGTTATAACTATTAGTTTGTACCGTAATGATGCAGGTTTTGAGTTTTGGTATAGAGAGTACAGTTTTGGTCAAACTGAATTTTAGTAACCAAAACCTGCACCATTACATTAGAACCTAACAGTTATAACTCCACCATGCTTGAACGGAATACACAATTACAAATGACTAAGTAAAAAGCCTGTTATCATTCAAAAAGAGCCGTTAAAACTCAAGAGGGCGCTCTCGTAAAACTAATTGGTTTCAACAATTTTAAATAAAGAACTGTGCATGTGATATTTTGATGAAATAGTGATTAGATAGAGAGATATTCAACAACTATTTAAAAACCTCTTTTGTACATTTTTGAAAAGAGGAAGCATATTAACAAAAATGTTAACGGCTGGTTCAAAATTATTGAATAAATGTGGGGCCCCACAATTATTACGAATGGTTATATTTATGGATATTTCAGCCATTTCTGAACTGATTTTGATCAAATAAAATTGATTCTGTCATCAAAACTGTATGTTCTTTTAGATTTGTTTTGTGTAGCACCCTATATACCAAAACTTAACTATCCCTTTAAGTACTAGTTTATTCATGTTTAGAGCTTGATAATTTTATTGACCGGTCGCTGCGACCTTTTACATCTACAGGTCCTTATTTGTATTTCGTGTCTGTACTTGATGTTCATAAACCAACTTAATTTAGGATGTGACGCTGCAATCTGGTCAGTGGCGTTGTATGGTTAGACTGGCTTTTTTGCTAAAGGGTGGTGAGGGGATGCATGTGAATTATTGCGGCACACTCTACATGCTCTATACAGGGTGGCCCAAAAAAAACGGAACGGGGCACTTCCTAAAATAAAGTAACGAAATGACTGAGTCCATCGGATAGGATGTCTTTTCAAATAAAAATTGATACCAAGAACAGTAAGTTTGGTCATGTAGTTTTTGTTTTAGGGCGCTGTGAGTGACACCATGTCAGGGTCCATTTTTCTTCAATTTCTACTAAGCTTTTGTCTGAAAACTGACCCTAGCGGCTCATCATAGAATTACGCTGCACTCAACGCTCTCACCTTTGTTAATGTGCATTCGACTGAATAACCAAAGGTCAGCGCAGGGAGGGGCGTAGTAGGGAGATATGACATGTAGGAGGTGCACGATTACCATGGTTCCATTAATTGAGCCTCTCCACTGATCGTGTGTGGGAATTAAATCCTGCGTTTGACCGTATTTTGTGCCAGGTGGTGAAAGGGAAAGGGGTTAAGATGTTGGGTTGGGGTAAATTTCTAGGGGGAATTACCGCCCATTTAATAACAAAATGTGCTACGCCACATG
>JBAMJV010004476.1:0-150256 GCA_037951105.1 Echinarachnius parma
TACTACTACTACTACTACTACTACTACTACTACTACTACTACTACTGCTACTACTACTACTACTACAATTACTGCTGCTACTTTTACTACTAAACTATTTATTATTAAATTATTATTATCATAATAGTAATAATGATAAGAATGATAATTGCATGGAAAGATAGAGCAGAAGAAGACATGGACAACGACGTACATCTATGGTCTCATAATCTTATAATTAGTAGGACTACTAAACTTTTCAAATTCACTCAAATGTCCACAAAGATTCAATTTTGTAGACCTGAGAGCATTTACCAAACCAAGGAAATAAGAACTTGCCATTTCCACTCACACTGCACATGTCATTATGGTATCTATACAATTCAAATCACAACTCAAATCGTATCTGTTTTCTAATGCCTTTTAATAAGTATGATATGTATGTATGTATGTATGTATGTATGTATGCCCATTCATGTAATGTTGTGTTAATGTATATGCCTAAATTGTGTATTATAATGTTTACAAAATTAATTTGCTTATGAATCTAATGTTATTGCTCTTCTGTTTTGCTTGTAAAGCGCATTGATAGTTCTCACCAGTTCTGAAATGCGCTATATAAAAATCAGCTATTATTATTATTATTATTAGATAGATTGTTTTTTTAACCTAGGTGTGGAAGCAGAAATGCAAGGAGTGCGATGAGGTGACTCAACCGGCCTTTGATGATGAGGAGCTCATCATGATGATCGAGAAGGCCATCGAACAGTAAGCATTTGTTACGGAATAATTGCACCCCCCCCCCCCCCCCCCCCCCACACCAAACGCAAAAAACAACAACAAACGTTAGCTTGGGACAATTCTTTATTTAAATTTAGTGTGCCCCCTATAATCAGCAAAATACGTAACGGAAGATGTAACAGAATATGTTATGGAATTTGTCACATACTTTCCCATTATGGCAAAGTCTACTATGCTATAGAGTTTGCTTTTTCATAGAATACGTCATAAATGCATGCATCGACAAACTAATTCAGTTCTCACAATGTACTATGCCTCATAATTATACCCAATATTATTATTATTAGAGATGCTTATCAATCATATTAGGCGCTATATAAATCAAGTATAGGCTATTATTCATAATGTTCTGATTGTTGTTAAAGATGTACAACTTGCATTTCTCTTTTTCGTTATCTTTCCCAGGGAGAAGAAGTATCGGAATAAACGTACAGAGAATGGAGCTGAGGGTAGTTATGATGATAAGTATGAACCCAAGGGGCCTCCCCATGAGAGCTCGCTGTGTGAGAAGTGTGGCTACGGGGAAGGAACCCCATGCTGTTAGACAGAGAAGTGGAAGGCAGACGGTTGGATACTGAGTAACTATGGTAACGAGAAGCAAGAATCTATGTTACCGGATGTATGTTTTCTTCTAGAGACACCATTAATGTATGGTGGCAATATGGGGACATTTTGACCAAAATTTTGACAAAATTCATATAATTTATGCCAATATCTGACGAAAATTGTCAACATTTGGTGAAATTTCCCCCAGATTGTTGCCAAAATGTCCCTACAATGCCACTATACTAAAGCCTACATAACTTACACAATGTTACGGTATATTAAAGGTTGATAAAAGAACAAGTAAATCGTTGAATCTTTGAAGGTTTCCATGGTCAAATGATGAAGAATAACTTGTAAAAGGAAGTTTACGGTACACGGCGAAATCATTTTATCACTGTCATGAATAAACAGAACTTCAATTCTTGCCAATTCAGTTATAGGCGTACGAGATACTTTAATAAATACAATGATACTTTGTATTGTTTGCTAAATGTTGATAATATCTGTTTTATCACGAGTATTTGTCGTTGATATATTGTACCTAATTTCTTAACGGTATCATTTCGAGATAAGGAAATGTTCATTTAGAGTATTGTATTGACGGAAATAGATTAACATTGCACGGGGTACAAGTCTTTTTGGTGCGGTGCGTGATAGTATTTTACTTACTGTATTTTGTTTCAACGCAAACATATTTTATATCATCAACCGAGTCTTTAAAAAAAAAAAAAAGCACTTTCATATTAATCTTTCGTATTAATATAAAAGAAGGATTATGTAAGTTCTGTATTTAATTTCAAATCCTCCAAATGATATTCTGCTGTCAGTGAAGAAATTGCAATTACAAACCTGTGTATATTGGAACAAGGTAAACGAGAAAAGTAGCCCCCGTAGGCAGATGACATCTATATTATAATGCGTTCCATAGCATTGTTCTCTGTAAAAAGGAGATCATGTTATAATTATTGTATATTGAGTGAACTCGTTGCAGCTGCTGTACCAATGACGTCTGAATATGTTTATATGTATATAATAGGTTTATATCTTGTTTTGCAAATTGATCTCGGATGTATGAAACCAGTTTCATTTTTTTCCCCACTTCTTTATTGAGATTATTCGTTGAAATTTAACCCTCGGGGATTATTTCACTCTGTAGAAACCAAAGACAACAATATGTCAACACACACCACTTGCATTTCTTGCTCATTATTCGGCTTTCATAATAAAACGTTCACACCAAACTTAGTGGCCTATCATGGTCTCTGGAATCTACACAACGAATCAGCTCAAAATACTTGGGGGAAAATCCTTTTACCAATGCTACTTCCCTATATGGAACAATCTTCCACTCAATATTTGTACTCCTCACAATGTTAATACTTTTAAAGTCTATACGTTGTAAACTCAACTTATTAGTTAGCTTTTTGTGATGATTAATTCTTTGTTTATATATAATATTATACACATGCATGTCTACCCTGTCATTTAGTTTTCGCTAAGCTTATGTTCAAACGTACACGCGCTTGTAGAGGCTTTTTGCAAAATGCGCTAAACAAAATTATGTCTATTATTATCATTATTATTAAACCAGACTACAGGACATGCCGTACATTATTCTCAACCATACGTCAGTTTATGCATTTTACAACATAGTTACTAGATCCCTTTAAGAACAATAATGTAATTAAATCGTCACTCTTTGTATCATTATGAATGGAAAATCGTTTGCTGTAAAATGAAAAGCAAACAAAACGAACGAAATAATGTCTATATCATGGAACAAAAATGGGCGAAACCCAATAATCGTGTGATATTTGTTTGCGTTATGCATGTAGGCGCGCAATATTATACAAATAGTGCATGGTTTGGAGTTGAATATACCAGAATAGACAACGATACATTTTTAATTTCTCGAGAGCGATTATATTGCATCGAGGCCGCAGGCCGAGTGCAATATAATCGCACGAGAGAAATTAAAAATGTAGAGGTGTCTATTGTGGAATATTTAACGACAAGAAGCATGTACTATTTGTTATATAATATGATTATTTTGAGGAACTGATATGGTTATCATGTTGATAAACCCAAATTGACCTTGCTCAAATTGTGAGTGTTCTCTCCAGCCATTGTCGGCCCTGCGTACTGTGTTAAGTGCCAGCGCGTATTATAAATAATTGCGCGCTCTGCGCATTTTCCCCATTCAAGAACAAGCGCACAAGAGCACATTACGCACTCCAAGGCAATCCCCTGCGCAGCTCGTTTGGCTCTCTATGGTCAGTTTGAACATACTGAAAAGTTATAATACATATGTATTATAACTTTACCATTGATTATACCGGATTAAGCATCGGTAATCAACCAATGGGAATGCTCAATTTACCTTCATTATGACGTCATCATATTATATATAATGATAATAAATGATTATTTTGTTTAAGTAGTTTTACCCCTGGGTGACTGCTTGCAACCATATACCTTGTCCATGGAAGGTTTAGTCTTCCGTTCTTCTACTGTTTATATTGTCAGGCTTGTGATGATATGAAAACAATTAATTTTAAAATGTAATTAAAAATGCTTGGAATGAAACCAAAACTAATAATGTGCACGTGTTTGTGTACATGACGTGTGTGGGTGTACATGTATGTGATTGCGTAAGTGTCGTTTTGCATGTATGTGTGTTTGTGTTTGTGTGTGTCTGTGTGAGGGGTGTGGTGTTTGTGCGTGTGTGTGTGTGTGTGTGTGTGTGTGTGTGTGTGTGTGTGTGTGTGTGTATGTGTGTGCGCCTGTGTGGGAGTTTGAGTGATTTTGTGTTTGTGTGAGTGTGTGTGCGCATGTATGTGTGTGCGTGTGACTATGTGACTATGATATGCGACTATGATATTCATAAGATGGATTTAAAAGAAGTTCCGCCCTTTTATGTAGACATTTTGAAAGTTTGGCAAGATATAGAAAATTGTAGACACTTTGAAAATTAAAAAAGTAATCCCATTGTTTTTAATAATAGACATGTGTGCTTAAGAAATAGAATGATTTTTGATAAAGATTTATTACAACGAGGTATAAGCAAGGTGTCTGATATAATGCTGAATGGTAGTTTGAGATCTGTTGCTCACTTTTTAGGCTTGGGAATAAAAGGAGAAGGATTATTAAATATTCATGATAGTTTTGGTGCATTGCCTCTTCAATGGAAAGATGGTAAAGCTATGAGTGACTTTATTCAAGTAGATATTCGAACATTTGAAATTAGATTAAAAGTTTCGGGATACATAGGAATGTTAATTGATTTAAAATCTAGGCATATGTATGAATATTTAGTTTTAAATTTTCAAAAGGAATATAATTTGTGTATTGGGGATGGACATACTAATTTTGATTATAGTAATGAAGAATTGAAGAATATTTTGTTAAGATTAAAGAGCGCAGTTTTGGGGGGTAAGTTGAGAGAATTTCAATATAAATTATTGCATAGGGCATTATATACAAAAGAACATTTATTTAGGTTTGGATTTGTTATTGATAATTTATGCTCTTTTTGTAAAAATGAGATTGAGAAATATTCACATATATTTTTTAAATGCTTATACGTACAAAGGTTTTGGTTAGATATAATAGAATATTTTGATTTTATTGAAATTAGGAATGTTGATTGGAAAATAATTTTTGTAGGACTGGCAGGTAGATCGCATAGAGTTAAGTATTGTAACTTTATTATTTTTTTGTTAAAACATAATATTTATTCTTTTAGAATAAAAGGTGTACTTCCTTCTGTACGGAAAGTACAGAAAATTATTTTGGATTATGAAGAAGAAGAAAAAAAGTGGCTATTAAAAAGGGTAAATTAGGAGTTCACTTACAAAAGTGGGAACACCATAAAATACATGTAATATGATTAATTTTATTTTGTTAGAATTATAGGGAATTTGTTAATTATTATTAAGGTTCTGGGACTCTACTCTTTTAACTGAATGTGACAGCTTTCTATATTGTTAATTAATTACTCTTTAGGTTGAAATCGAGCAGATATACTGGAATGGGTGTCTGAGGTATGTGTGTGACTGTGGTGTGATCGGTGGTTGGGTGGGGATGGGGTTTTTCTTGGGCTAAATGGGGGGGGGGGGGGGGGTAAAGGAGCATGTTTTAGTTCCTTTTATCTTTAGTTATATAACCTCCATTATGTTTATTTTATGAAGTCAGGAAATTGAATATACAGATGATTTGTATTTGTTTATGTATGTAAGATAACCATTTCTATTTTCGTTCATTATAATTGTATATGTATATTTTGTTTATTATGTATATTCAAATGTAAATGTTATATATGGAGGAATAAAAATCACTTTAAAAAAAATAAAAAAGTGCGTGTGTGTGTGTGTGTGTGTGTGTGTGTGTGTGTGTGTGTGTGTGTGTGTGTGTGTGTGTGTACATGTGTATGTATGTGTGTGTGTGTGTGTGTGTGTGTGTGTGTGAGTGTGTGCGTGTGTGTGTGCGTCTGCATATGTGTGTGTTAGTGCGTTCGTAAATGCATGTTTGCGTGTGTAAATGTCGTTTTGCATGTATGTGCGTGTGTGTGTTTCCGCATATGACGTGTTTGCGTTCGTATACATTTGCATGTTTATGAATAGTTATTCCATGTCGAAGCGGCATTTATTTCCACAAAGTATTATTATAGTCATTCTCGAGATAAAATAACAATTCTGTGTTCACAGCTCTATTTTTTGACAAACGTATACGAATCAGTTTGGTAATTATAAGTTGCATTGCGCAATATACACCCAGTGCAAATACACCGCGTCAATACTGATACAAACTTATTACATCCAGACGTATAATTCATGGTAGATAAATGCTGTCGTGTCCCAAGTCATCCAGAAATCTGACTTACAGGCAATTCATACTTACGTCTAGCACTGGCTCAGCACTGGATAAATCCACTGCCGAGCCAGTGCTAGACTAAAAAGCCGACCATTCATACTTGGCATCAACAGTGGATAACTGACGCGTAACTTGTATGAATACAAACAGTGGATTGGAAAATGTCTAAGACATGACTGGGCATGCGCACTAGTACACTTCTATTGTGACGTAACGATGACTTGCAAATTCTGAACGCGTAATACCGTAATGCGCATGCGCAACCTTGTGCTAGACGAGTGTCTAGCATCAACAGTGGATCAACAGTGGATCAAAGTTATGCCAGGCTGAGCACAGACTGATGCTATACATTCCATTCATATCTGCGTCTAGCAGTGGATTTATCCAGTGCTGAGCCAGCAGGGATGTCGATCCTTTTTTGAGATTGGGGGGGCGAAATTTGAAAACTTTTTCCAGAGTGACCACTGAGAGAGCTAAAAGCCCCACATTGGCATTTTATTATGCGCTCATTGAAAGTGTCTTGATGGCTCGAAGACCTAACTTTGGGGGGCACCCACATTTGGGGACAATAATGGGGGTCCAGGGGGCGGAGCCCCCGGAAGCTTTTAGATTTAAGACATTTGCTCCTAGCATGGGTGTTAAAATTGTATAAAATAGTGAACCTACTCATAACGTATTTTTAAAGGGCATAGCGAGGAAAAGACTGAGCCTTGCATGAGATGGGATGCATGGATCCACGTGATCATGTATAATATAGAGCCATCGATATAGTCTAGGGCATTGGGCTCCCATGAAACTAAGCAAGGGCGTCAACAATTTCTCAAAAGTGTAGGGGAGACATTGCGAGGAAGCGAAGCGACCGAGCGGGGGAGGGTGTGGGAGGGGTTGTCCCCCTCCCACAGTAGGGAGCTTTTGTATTTTTGGGCGTGAAATTGTGCGATTTGGTGCACACCCGAGACAGAAATTTCACGTAATATGAAGTATATAGGTATAGAACCAAACATACATAATGATAAAGGGAGGGGGACAATCTGCTCCTTTTTCAAATGTGGAGGGGAAATGAGATTCCAATTTGATTTGCGTTCAGCGCATATGTACCGAGATTATTTCATTTTCTATGACGGTGTGCTATCTGTGATGAGGGTTTAATAAACTTTGTTTGAGATGTGCGTTTGAGAAATTACGCTGCCCAACACATTTCAAAAGGTGAGTTCCCGCAACCCAAATGAAACTTGCAATATGAGAAACTGTATGCGCGCGAAGCGCGCGGCAAAAAAAGATTTACAGTCCTTTTCAAACTAAAAAACGGCTATTTTGAAGATTAATTATTGATAAATGTGTCTTTCCCCTCTTTGGCATTATATCACTCGATTTTTTTCTTCCTCATTTTCGGAATTATTGGGGGGGCGAAATGATATGTTCGCCCCCCCAATATTTTCATTGGGGGGGCGACTGCCCCCCCTGCCCCCCCCCCCCCCCCCCCCCCCAGGATCGACACCCCTGTGAGCCAGTGCTAGACGTACGTATGAATTGCCTGTTAGATGTTAACACGGTGCAGCGACGCGGCGTCGTGGGGAAAACCCATTAAAGGGATCTAGTAACATTGTCAACATACAACAAACTTCATACTTAGTACTCTAGTAGTTCTCTCATACCTTGCTGTATTCGTATTACAATTAAAGGCATGGAAATAAAATAAAAATAAATGAATATATTTGTTTTAAATAAATAATAATAATAAAACAAATAGATAAATAAATAAATACAAATAATAATAACAAAATGAAATAATAATGATAATAATAAATAAATTAATGAATAAACAAAATAAAAATAAATAAATACAAATAACAAACAATGTTTTTTTTTATTTAAACAAGATTGTTAAAGGGATCTAGTAACTTTGCAAAAAGTGATGAGTGGTTGATACAATATATATTATTGTTATCGTATATGTCCACTAGGTGTTGTGTGAAAGTTTCAAGTCAAATGGACTTTATAATTATGGCCGAGTAATTAGCAAAAAAGCAAAGTGACATTCACCAACTCATTGCACTCACTTTGTACACGGTTCTGACAATCCGTTGGATAATTTGACGTCTGAACACTTCAATCGTAAATATCTTTTTGAAAAAACGAAACCTGTCCATGCTCTTTTTGTTGTTGATAAAAATACAACAAGGTATGAGGGAACTGCTATAATTTCAATTGGATTTTGAGGATTTGGACAATGTTACTAAGTCTCTTTAAAAATAAATGTTAACAAATTGAATAAAACATCGGAATAATTAACATTAACATAACATTCAGAACAATCAAACGTGGGATAAACGCAACCTTAGGAGTAACTATCCTTCAGGATAAGGGACATTCGGATAAACGAACCCTCGGTGTAACGCGATGTTACCGAGCAGACGCTATTGGGCAATGTAGCTCAAAAGTAATGGGTCCTATTGCGCAATACACCCAGGGAAGTACATCGCGTTCATACTAAAACAGCATGATAACATTTTACTTCAAAGAACCGTTGATATGGTACATGTCTACATGTACCAAGGCATCCAGACATACATGTGGACACGGTATCCATGCACGGCGGTCTGTCGAGAGATGACAACATGGGGAAAACCCAGCGACCTTTGATGTGTTTACATCGCGATCGCAATGATTACGGGTGCGTCGTCCACTCGTATAGTAGGGTCAAAAATATGGGCGTTCACTGCAATTTGGGGTACGATTGTTTTACTTGGCACACATATTCCTTGGATCAAAAGAAGAAAATTCATTTAAAGAGACACTCTGTATCTATGCAAATTTGGCCTAATTTCCATAATTTATGCAAATTTATTCATGGGAATGGGATATCTATGACGATGGTGTTTTTATTAAAAATATTTGACAGAACATATTCCTTGGATCAAAAGAAGAAAATTCATCCAAAGAGACACTCTGTATCTATGCAAATTAGGCCTAATTTCCATCATTTATGCAAACGTATTCATGGGAATGGGATTTCTATTTTTATTGACATATTTGAGAGAACATATTCCTTGGATCAAAAGAAGAAAATTAGGCCTAATTTACATAGATACAGAGTGTCTCTTTGGATGAATTTTCTTCTTTTGATCCAAGGAATATGTTCTGTCAAATATTTTTAATAAAAACACCATCGCCATAGATATCCCATTCCCATGAATACATTTGCATAAATTATGGAAATGAGGCCTAATTTGCATAGATACAAAGTGTCTCTTTGAATGAATTTTCTTCTTTTGATCCAAGGAATATGTTCTCTTTCAAATTTGTCAATAAAAACACCATTTTCATGGAATATCCCATTTACATGAATTAATTTGCATAAATTATGGAAATAAGGCCTAATTTGCATAGATACAGGGTGTCTCTTTGGATGAATTTTCTTCTTTTGATCCAAGGAATATGTGTGCCAAGTAAAACAATCGTACCCCATATTGCAGTCACGGACCCCTTAACCACCCTACTACTAATACTACAAAAGTAGGTTCATGGTTTGACTGTAGCCTAGTCACCATCTTAGCTCCCAGGGTATACCGGGGAATCACCAACATTCGCGTCATCTGAAGTCGACGTTACGCCAACGTCAGCTACCATCCACAGATCAATGATGACAATTGTTTACGTTCATTGCAACATACGCAACGACACGGCCGGTAAAACCATAGAGGTATATCAGTTCCCTGCGTGGTAATATCGAGAGAGGACATATCATTTTGGAGAAAAAAATTTGATTGGAAAAATGGCATACTTGCAGTATTACGAAGGTGAGCTTACTTTCCTTGTTGTTATATACAACAATTTCGATTGTCTTTTGGCACGTTTGGTGTATTAGCCTGATTAATCAACTCAATTTGAATTCAATAATACGAGCATAAGGCTATCCAGCCGCTGAGCTGATTTATGTTTATCATAATATGTACATTTAAAAATAAGCAGTGAACAAATACGTATACCATGCGCTGAGAGCCAGCTAGTTGAAATTATGGATTCCGAGGTGACAGGAAAAGCACTATTTTGCTTTTTCTGTCACCGAGGAATCCATAATTTCACTAGTGGCTCGAAATAGTGCTTGTTATATCCCTTCTATGAATATTCATGAGTATTCTAGAAACGTGATTGGTCAATTGGGGCTCTCACAATAAAGATTATTTCCACTATAAATCTGAAATCGGGGAATATTTTTCACTATCTTTGCCGATAGCAGAAATAGCAAGCATATCATATTGCCCGTAGAGATGCGTGTAATAACAGCTTCTCTGCGAGGGGAGGTCTTGTTTTAGCTTGCGAAAGATGCTCGACGAGATTTCCCAAAGAGTAATTTAAAACGAAATACAGAATATCTTCACCCGTGAATATCAACAAGTTCCACAAAATATTCTATAGATGCATTTCATGTATAACATGGTGGTTTTCGAAGTAAACAATTTCGAAAATGGTGCACATTTTGCATCGTTGTCCTTCCATGGTCGTGACAGTAATTCATTTCATTTAATTTCATTTCATGTAATGTATGCTGTATGATAGGTGTACTACACATCGGCACTGTTTTTAATATCGGCACCCCGCGTAATATTTGTTTTTGCGCGTGTTGTAAAAAATCGCGCATGAGATGATGCGCGATACCCTTAGAAACTGAACTGGTCGAAATGTTGAGGAGAAATAATGCGTCGCGTCCGCTACGAGTAATACGATAAATAATACCAACATCGCACAAGAAATTTTGAGTTGCGTGCACTGTCAATGAGGGTTGAGGGGGTGCCGGTATTAAAAACACTTCGAACTTGTGAAGCCAAAAAACAACGCGCGCGTTCGAAGGCGATATCTCGAAATATAATTAATGTATCGCAAATCTGATCATCGCATCGGAATCTGCACTATTTTTTCAATATGCAAGTACAATTTCAAGAAATTTGAATGATTTTTAAGTCTTAAACTGTCGGAAATGTTTTAGGGTGCCGATGCGGGGGTCACTCAATCATACGCATAGAAGTATGACTCCAACACTGCCGTTGTAGAACGCTGTACGTACGAATAGCTGTTTTCCCATATTCAATTACACACGTGTGACGTACGTGTATGTAAAGCGGGTTAATTATTCACTTTGATGCGCGTGTTTTGCATTTGTGTGCGCATTAGTTGTTAATGCGCGTAACCATGAATTGGAAACATAGCGCAATACGCGCTCTGTGCCAGGACTATTGCGCTAAGGGGGCCAGTGTCACAAACAGAACATAGTGCAGTGATGGTTCTATGATCAATGGTTTGTTTTTCCTTTATAATACTTAAGTTTAATTGAAATCATTTATTTGTGCGATGATTATAATCATGCGAAGGATATATAGCAAACAGAAGGGATATAAAACAAATATACCAAGCTTTTAGATCAAAAGTATAGTGGAATTATATATCTTCGGAGGGACTGGCATAGTTACTATTTTTGTCCTCGGGGCTTCGCCCCTCGGAAAAAATAGTTCTATGCCAGTCCCTCCTCAGATATATAATTCCACTATACTTTCTCACAGCTTGGTATATTTGTATATTATATTCCACATACTAAGAATCTTGCTCTACGATTGGTAAAAAGTTAATCACGTGATGAAATATAGTTTCGCCCATCATTGATGGGAGAAGAAAAGTTCGTTACACTGTGTAGATATTTTGGGTGAAAGTGCGTTGCACTCACTAGATAGTCGGTAAAAGTGCGTTGCACTGTGTAGATATTCAATTGTTCGCGCGCAAGTATACGCGTGCGCGCGTTAGTGCGCAGAAAGGTAGCGCGCTGATGCGCAACGTTTGCGCGCGGCTACGCTTAATAGACAATGGTATTTAAGCGTCTTTGACTTGTAATCATATAATTTATCTTGTTTATGTGCAGGATTGACGAAATTAAAATAAATGACTCGATCAATTGCTCAATATTCCAAACTATTTAGCCCTTTGAGTTAGTTATAGGTCGTTTGTGATCAAAATAATTGATGTGGAATATAAAGCAAATAATCACCTTTTGGTTTCAGGCGATGGCAAACTATCACTTCCTCGGCGATCTGAATGTATACGCTATCTTTCCTCAGCTTCGCTTCGGAAAGATAGCTACATCCAGATCGCCTCGGAAGTGATAGTTTGTCTCATCACCTTCACCAACGGTAATTATTTGCTTACTATATTTCGATGTAGTAATGTAAAGCAGGTTAATTATTCACTTTGATGCGCGCGTTTTGCATTTGGGTGCGCATTAGTTGTTAAGGCGCGTAACCATGAATGGAAAGATAGCGCAATACGCGCTCTGCGCTAGGACTATTGCGCAAAGGGGGTCAGTGTCACAAACAGAACATAGTCAGTGCAGTGATGGTTCCATAATCAATGCTTTGTTTTTCTTTATATTTTTCTTTAATTTAATTGAAATCATTTATTTTTGAGATGATTATGATTATGCGAAGGATATAAAACAAATATATCATGCACTATTTCGAGCCACTAGTGAAATTATGGATTCCTCGGTGACAGAAAAAGCACTATGTTCTTCGGGTCTACGACCCTCAGAACATAGTGCTTTTCCTGTCACCTCGGAATCCATAATTTCAACTAGAGGCTCTCAGTGCATGGTATATTTGTTTACTATTGCCAGTCCCTCCGAATATATAATTTCCATACTTTTGAACTAAAAGCTTGGTATATTTGTTTTATATCCCTTCGAATACCACCATGTTATATGAAATGCATCTCTAGAATATTCTTTGGAATTTATTGATATTCACGGGTGAAAATATTCTGTATTTCTTTTTAAATTACTCTTTGGGAAATCTCGTCGAGCATCTTTCGCAAGCTAAAACAAGACCTCCGCTCGCAGAGAAGCTTATATATAACACGCATCTCTATGAGCAATATGATCACCCGGCGTTTATGACGTAATTTTCATGCTATGGGCAAAAATAGTGAAAACTATTCTCCGATCACAGAGAAGCTTATAACACGCATCTCTTTCCATGCTAAGTGGGTACTTCTGTGATGAAAATATGGACAAAATAATTTGTAACCCTGGGGTGATAACATTTCTGCTATTGCTTGCCTGATATCTATATTTTATATTTTTATGACAGAAAAGATAACTGCATTTACTTGCTAACCTTGCCAGGGTTCTAATGTTTGGCATGTATGAGGAGTGAACGTATGTAACACTGGACAGAATTTGTAAGTTAAAGTTTCCCCTGACATGCTATTAACCTGTATATGTAATGTCTATTGATGTGACAGTTACTGCAATCGATAAAACACCAAGTGAAAAGTTGTATCTCAAACTTTTGATGTGATTTTTTTTTTTTTTTTTTGCTTTTCATGAATTAGTTGTTCTAGATTTGAATAAATGTGTGATTTGCGTACACTGTTGAATAAATTTTTTTTAGAGAAATGTGAATTGTGCATACCTATTTGATTTGGTGTCCTTTGGTGTCACCATTTACTGGGTACTTACACTTTTCCAACACTAAAACACTTTTAAAAATACATATTACTGTTGATGCATGTTATGACACAATAAGGAACGTATGTAACGGCTGGACAGACCAGACAACTGTATGTTTCTTTAAGTCATATTTCTGAAAAGAAACATATACTTCCATAAGATCTGAAAATGCTAACAAGCTCCATTTATTTGACATAGAATGTATACACATATGGCAAGTGTGGATAGTAAATTTTTTTTATTTTTTTATTGTCTTGTCCAGCCAATGTTACGTACGTTCACCATCTATAACTACATGTATCTTAAGAAGCAAAAAAGTGAATCATCTATGCATACTGTTGAATTCAAAATTACTAAGATAAAAATCTATTTGCAAAAGTCTGAAATATCTGTAAGATAGATTTGATTTTATGAAATTTAATTCAGAAATTTTCGGTCCTGCGTGCGTACGTGACACTCGCGCTTCCATCCAAGGTGAACGTACGCACAGAGTGGACAGAATTTCGATGGTTCCGTGTAGCTCACATGGTATCGATGATAAGTGATTGGCTATCGCGTAGACAGACAATGGAGGTACCCGGCTCACTCGGCCGCGATGCGGGTATTCACTGCACTGGCTCCATGACCGATACTTGTTGTTGTAATGCAATGTTACGTACGTTCGCGAGGTGGACAGATAATTGCAGTGGGATTTTCATTTTTATTTTAGTGCAATTTCGTGTTTGTTTGGGCGTATGTTTCGTGGTCAGAATTTTGAACTTCAATGAGAAGATTTTCAGAAACCACAAAAGTGCTAATGAGTCATTGTAGTTAAAAAGCAAATTCACTTGGAACGTACGTAACGGGGGTGGACAGAATCTCCCATTCATTTTGAGAGATTTTCAACTCACTCATTCCCTCTCTTTTTAGCTCGATTGCACAACAAAAGATCAATGCCATAATCCATCCACATCAGAAGCTCTCACTAAAACTTCAAACATAGATCTCTTGGCAGAAATAATATTTGCAAAGATCTCCCAAGTCAGACAGCTCACAATTAAATTCTGTAACGTCACATTTTAGATTATTTTGCACCAAAGAAAGGATCACAACACATTTATATGAAGGTATTAGTGCATCAAATTGTCTTTTTTTAATTTATATACTTCAATCAATGAACTGATAAACAAAGAAAGCCACAGGGTAAACATTTTATTTACATAAAGAAATCTGTTCACTCCATATATAGAAGTACCCCTTTACCGTGGAAATGCAATATGATCACCCGGCGTATATGACGTCATGTTCATGCTATGGGCAAAAATAGTGAAAACTATTTTCCGATTTTCAGATTGATAGTGAAAATAATTTTTATTGTGAGAGCCCCAATTGACCAATCACGTTTCTAGAATACTCATGAATGTTCATAGAAGGGATATAATGCAATTTGTCTAGAATTATATATATACTTGAAATATTGAAAAGGTATTCAGGGTTAAATATAAATCGTAATAAATCAGAAATTATGGCTCTTGGTTATTACAAAGCCAACCCCCGGACGTAAACTTTACAGTATTGAAATATTCTAAAGGTCCATTTTATTTATTAGGCGTGCGTTTTTCAATGAACTCGAATGATTTATATGAATTAAATTTTGTGCCTAAATTACAAACTTTAAAACGAATTTTGGGAATATGGTCGATGAGAGACTTAACACCAGTACAGTGGGTAAAATGATCATTGTGAAATCGTTTGCTATTTCCCAACTTATTTTTTCTTTTATCAGTATTACCGAAGCCCCCTGATGTATTTATTCATGAAGTTGAATCGAATATATACTCTTTTATTTGGAATCGTAAACCAGATAAGATAAATCGGAAAACAATTATAGCAGATTATAATGAAGGGGGTTTGAAAATGTTTGAAAATTATTATAGGACTCAGGGTCGCATGGGTAATGAGATTGTTAAATACAGAAAATACAGGCAACTGGAAATGTTTTATTTTTTAAATTTTATATGATAAATTTAGGTAATGATTTATTTTGGACTTGTAATTTAAAAAGTAAAGAGCAATTGATAGAAAATGTATAAAAGAAATGTATAGTAGCCTGGAGTGATTTAACTTTTTCTGAGAACCCAAATTATCATTTTATTCATAATCAAGTAATTTGGAATAATGCATGTATTCAAATAAATGGAAAGGTTGTTTATAAGTCCGACTGGATAAATAATGACGTAATAAAATTGTTTCATTTATTAAACAAAGGTGGGTAATTTTTGAGTTATGATGAATTTGTACAAAAATACCATATTCGTTGTAATTTTATGGAGTTGTATTCTGTTATATCCGCCATTCCTTTACAATGGAAACACATTATTAATAATGCTCCCATTTCAAATATGAATCAGCATGAACATTCAATTAGTACAATTTGATGTAGATTATTAGTCATCCAGTCGAAGTTACAATGTAGTGATTATAAATCAATAAGCTGGAACACTTACTATTAATAAGCGACGTTTCGCCGGAGAACTCCCGGCTTCATCTGGCTACTCTCCAATGTGTAGAGTGGTCTTTTATAAGTCTGTGCAGGAATCAGTGTCACGCACCACCGCACTCGGTGTGCGTGAAAGACGTTTCGGGATTTCACGGACGGCCCTGTCCCACGCGTGCGAAAGGTTGAAACGGAGGCCCCCCTTCTTGTTTAGGCTGGGTTGTTCCACTCTTTCCCAGATGAACACCACCTACTTCTCATTCCAAGGACAGCATTACATTCAAAAACATGGATGCGCGATGGGTTCCCCGATCTCTCCCATTGTAGCAAACTTGTACATGCAGGACTTTGAAGTGGCAGCTTTATCATCGTACACATCAACAGCACCGCGAATTTGGCTCAGATACGTAGATGACACCTTCGTGATCATAAAGAAGTCGGAACAACAGGACTTCTTCACACACATCAACACTCAAGACGAGAACATCAAATTCACACAAGAGGAACCGAAAGAACAGAAACTCGCCTTCCTAGACGTGGAAGTACGAATCACATCGGAGGGTGAACTGAAGACGAGTGTGTATCGTAAACCTACCCACACCAATCAATACCTGCACTTCGGCTCACACCACCCGTTTGTGCACAAACTTTCGGTAATCAGGACCCTCTTCCATCGAGCGGACACAGTAGTCAAAGACCCGACAGGAGTAACTAAAGAAAAACAGAACATCAAGCAAGCCCTTGCACGCTGTGGTTACCCTGAGTGGTCATTTGACAAAGCTAAACACCCCAAGCGTGACAAAGACAGAACACAAGAAAACGTCAACTTGGACCAGAATCAAACCAGAAAGACTTCTGTCACCATCCCATATGTACATGATCTTTCGGACAAAATCAAGCGGTTGTTCAGTAAACACAGCATCTCCACAACATTCAAGCCGCAGAACACCTTGAGGCAAAGACTGGTACATGTCAAGGACCGCGTTCCAAAGGAAAAGAAAAGAAACGTGGTCTACGGTATTCGGTGCAAACAAGAGGACTGCAACGAATTATATGTGGGGGAGACCCAACAATCATTGAAAGCACGGATGAACCAACACCGAAGACCTAGTGCTGCGGTTTGCATACCAGATTCCGCGGTCTTCACCCACATCACAGACAGCAACCACTCTTTCGATACGAAAGAAGTTACGATTTTGGACAGGGAGAAAAGGTGGCACGAGCGAGGTGTCAAAGAATCCATCTGGGAAAGAGTGGAACAACCCAGCCTAAACAAGAAGGGGGGCCTCCGTTTCAACCTTTCGCACGCGTGGGACAGGGCCGTCCGTGAAATCCCGAAACGTCTTTCACGCACACCGAGTGCGGTGGTGCGTGACACTGATTCCTGCACAGACTTATAAAAGACCACTCTACACCCAGCCTAAACAAGAAGGGGGGCCTCCGTTTCAACCTTTCGCACGCGTGGGACAGGGCCGTCCGTGAAATCCCGAAACGTCTTTCACGCACACCGAGTGCGGTGGTGCGTGACACTGATTCCTGCACAGACTTATAAAAGACCACTCTACACATTGGAGAGTAGCCAGATGAAGCCGGGAGTTCTCCGGCGAAACGTCGCTTATTAATAGTAAGTGTTCCAGCTTATTGATTTATAATCACTACATTCAATTAGTACGTTGAAAAAGAAACTAAAATATGTAAATTCATTCATAAATTATGCATTGATAAAATAATTCAAGTTCCAATTTCACCAAAAAAATGGAACTCAATTTTATTGGAATCGATAATGGATTGGAAAGAAATGTACGCTATTCCTTTTAAAGATGCATTATCAACAAAATTGCGTTACTTTCAGTTTAAAATATTACATAATATTCTTGGGGTAAATAAATATTTGAAATTGGTAGGCATATTAGATTTTGATCAATGTGATTTTTGTTTAAATAGTGTTGAATCAATCGCACATTTGTTCTGGGATTGCCCTGTTTATATTACAATTTCAAGAACACACTTTAAATGACCAAATTATATTGACTATGAATACATTTATATTTGGAACTTCTGGAAGTAATTTCTGCCACTTGTATTTTATTATTTTATACGCAAAATATTATATATTCTCTACAAAGTGTAAACATGGTAGATTATCATTTGAATTATTTAAGAAACAGTTGAAATATTATTACGTCCTTGAACGAATAATTTATGTAAAACGAGACAAATTTGTTTTATTTCTTGATAAATGGAGAGATGTACAATTGATTTGAAACTTATTATGATATGTATCATGTATATTACGTTGTTGACATCACATACATTATTTTGTATTTTGTACTTATAATATTTTTGTTAACTTGCTTTGAGAATCTTGAAGAAATTTTATTTGAAAAAAAAAAAATAGTGCACTATACTATGAAAATGACGTCACCGTATAGTACATTTTCCATGGGCATTGCTATGTTTGGTCACATGACGCTATGTAGACCAATCACTGAACAGGATTTCATTAATGAAGGATATAATATAAGATTTATGTCGTGCAATCATGCTGAACTGATATAATGTAAGCCTAGATGCATTGAATGTTGTAAACTTAGGTCGCACTCTGCGTAAATGCGTTACGTCGTATAGCCTAGGTATAGTGACATGTATATACATGGTGGCCCCCAAAAAAACAGAACGGGGCACTTCCCAGAACATAGTAACAAAATTGTAATGTCCATCGGAAAGAGTGTCTTTTCCAATGAAAAACGATACCAAGAACAGTCATTTTGGTCGCGTAGTTTTTGTGTTAGGGTGCTGTGAGTGACACCATGTCAGGTTCCCATTTTTGTCAATTATTACCAAGTCAGTGCCTGATAAATCGCACTTACTGCCCGTCATATGCATCGAAGAACAAGCAATACGCGCGCCACTGTTAGTGTGCATCCAGCTGTGTGCCGAGAGAATAGGCATAGTTGTTCGATAATATGATGTGCAGGAAGTGCAATTTATCAGGCACTGACTTGGTAAAAATTGACAAAAAAGGGAACCTGAGTCCAAAATTACTGTTCTTGGTATGGTTTTCATTGGAAAAGACACCCTTTCCGATGGACATAAACATTTTGTTACTTTATTTTGGGAAGTGCCCCGTTCCGGTTTGTTTGGGCCACCCTGTATAGTTGTCCAACTCTGTATGTAATATCAGTCTTATTGAACTATATAGGGAACACAAATCGATGAATGCAATAAATTCCAACACTTTTGAATGGCAGACTTATACATGAATACTAATGAAATACCGTGTCTGTAATCAGTGTAGTATCAGTATTGTGAGCTCTACTGGTAACGTTCTGATTTTGTGTGTTATGTGTTATTTTTTTATTTTGTTCTCCTTGAACATGGCCATAGACGATTGGAGCGATAGGAGTTATGATGATGAAAGAGATGAAGACAACAATCACGACCACCGCTACGACGACGATGATGACGTCGAAGGTCACTCCAGTTATGATACTGATGAAGGTAAGTGTATCCATATAGGGCGCATCCCAAACGTCATATTTGTTATTTCTTACAAAGGCTACGCCCCTATTAACCACCCCCTCCTGCTCCCCATGTCTGTAATAATAGCCCTAGCTGCTGAACCAGCACATAGCCCCCCCCCCCCCCCCCACCTCCCCCCGAAGTTTATCTGATGACAGTTGCTAAGCGGCTAAATGCATGTTTAGATTTTAAAATTCTAATATAGGTTTTCCCGCTCAATTTGACACTTTTTTCAATCGAATTCATAAAGGGTCATTCAAATTCACGCATTGCCGCGTAATCGTTGGTATCGGTCTTTCAAATTCCGAATAAGTGCAAGCGAATTCATGCATACGCATAAGACTTCGTGAATAGACAGAGGAGTTCATTTATCGGCACTCGAATTCGCGAATGTGCAGCCAAATGTCAACTTGGTGTATACAGGTTTTCCCGCTCAATTTCGCGATTGTGTCAGTCAAAATGATAATAGGAGCAAACGAATTCGCGCGATTTGCGATCGCCGTGTCAAAGCAGCGTTTGAAATCGTAAATAGTCGTTCAAAATCACGTCGGAGCAAGTGAATTTGCACAAAGAGCATACCTTTTCATCAATGGTCATTCAAATTGGCACGTAGTTTACGCCGGCGCCTCTTCGGTCATTCGAATTTGCGAAAGGGCATGACGCGTTAATTTGTATACACCAAGTTGACATTTGCGAATTCGAGTGCCGATAAATGAACTCCTGTGTCTATTCACGAAGTCTTATGCGCATACATGAATTCGCTTGCATTTATTCGGAATTTGAAAGACCGATACCAACGATTACGCGGCAATACGTGAATTTGAATGACCATTAATGAATTCGATTGAAACAAATGTCAAATTGAGCGGGAAAACCTATAATAGGAAAATATCCAGTTTATACAGATTGAAATATTGCAGTTTACTATAGGCATTTATGCATTCCGTATTTTCCATTGATGTATAGAGTCCGAAGAGGATCTGATCGAGGAAGTGATGGCCAGCCATAGGGTTAAACCGTCAAAGATTCCTCATCACTCGAAGAGACAAGGAGTAAGGGGGCTCGCTAAGTTCGAGTGCTCCAACCCAGAGTGCGACGGGAGGTGGACCTCACATCGGGCCCATATCGTGATCGATCTCCGGGCACAGGATCTAGCAAAGGTGAGATTATACATACAATGACCAGTGGCGTGTATATATATGGCTTCGGGAGCAGTGAGTACCCCCCCCCCCCCCAAAAAAAAAAAAATAATGCAAAAATTAAAAAATTAAAAAATTAAAATAAAATAAAATAAAATAAATTAATTTCTAAAAAAAAAATATATATATATATATATATATTTGGGTGCTAAGAGTGCTGCTATTGTAACAGCGGTTTGCACCCGTAATTTTTTTTAAACTACTACTATTACTCTACTACTATAGGATATCTCGGTCAATTTCGTAAGTTGGCCACACAAATTCATTTTGTGTGCATTCAATTTCGCCGATTTTGTCACCGCAGCTGTATTTTGCAGTTCAAATTCGTTTTTTAGCATTTTAATTCATACAACGATCATTCGAAAACATTTTGTTTGCATTCGATTTAAAACGTGTTTCTATTTCGTAAAATTGTCATTCAATTTAAAGCGAGAAAATTCGTGATTACGTAAAACCGCCTTCCGTGAAATCCGTTGGCGAAATTGAATGCAAATAGCGTGTTTTTTAAATTGAATGCTAACAGTGGTAAATCACTTGACCGAAGAGCTAAATCGTATGAACAAAATGCAATTTTGAACCACAATTGCAAGCCTTCAGCTCAATTTCGCGAAATTGAATGACACGCTTATCAAAACGAATGAGAAGATTACGAAATTGGCCGAGAAAACCTATATTACTACTACTACTAATAATAATATAGGTTTTCCCGCTCAATTTTGCACTTTTTTTCAATCGAATTCATTTAGGGTCATTCGAATTCGCGCGTTGCCGCGTAATCGTTCGTATCGGTCTTCCAAATTCCGAATAAGTGCATGCGAATTCATGCATACGCTTTCGTGAATAGACACAGAAGTTCATTTATGGGCATTCGAATTCGCGAATGTGCAGCCAACTGTCAACGGCCTTTCGCGAATTCGAATGACCATTGATGAAAAGGTATGCACTTTGTGCAAATTCACTTGCTCCTACGTGATTTTGAACGACTATTTACGAATTCGAATGCTGCTTTGGTACGGCGATCGCAAATCGCGCGAATTCGTTTGCTCCTATTATCAATTCGATTGACACAATCGCGAAATTGAGCGGGAAAACCTATACTACTACCAAACCTACTTCTACTACTACTACTTATTTAAATATACTTCTTCTAAAAATAATCATAATTATAGTAATAATAATGATAATAATAATAATAACATGGACAGATAGAGAAGAAGGAGAAATGGACAACGACGTACATCCATGGTCTCATAATCTAATAGTTAGTTTTTAAACTTTTCAATTTCACTCAAATTTCCACAAAGATTCAATTTTGTAGACCTGAGAGCATTCACCAAACCAAGGAAATATATATTTGCCATTTCCACTCACACTACACATGTCAGTATGGTAGATATCTATAAAGATATTTGTCTGTTTTTTTTCCTAGGTGTGGAAGCAGAAATGCAGGGAGTGCGAGGAGGAGACTGAACCCTACTTTGACGATGAGGAACTCATCAGGATGATCGAAAAGGCCATCGAACAGTAAGCATTTTGTCACGGAATAAAGTGGCATCACTACTGCACTCACTGACTGATTTCACTCTGCAGCAAAATGCTCTGTCAGAGTCAAATTCACCAAATTCAGTTCGATGCGAAATCGCCGAAAAAATTTCCGTAAAAGTGAGAATTATAAAATGACATTATACATTTCCATTCCCAAACTTAGTAATATCAAACCACATACCATATAATTGACGAAACTGCCAACATGTATTTACTACGGAACAGTTAATTTACAAAACGAAGCATTTTCCATCTTTCTTAACGATCACTCTTCGCGAGTTTTTACTTCAATGACAATAGATCGAAACAATGTAAACAAGCATTGTGACGTCACAGCCGTGCAAAAAGTGCGCAAAAAAAAGTGACATCGCACGGGTGTTGCGCAGTTACTGCACGGTCGTGCATGTTTGTTGAAATTAATAATTAGTCACGTGACAGGATTTAACCAATCCCGTTACTGAATTTACCGGAGCCGTTTTATAAAACAAAATAGTATGGCAAACATGTGACTGTGTTGAGCTAATCAGTGACTTGTATATTATTAAGTCATTATACAACTCTATCGCCCGACTTCGCTACGCCACTCTATGATGTCACATCATTTGTTGCAGAATATGTAACAAAATACGTAACGGAAGATGTCACAGAATATGTTATGAAATTTGTCCCAATACTTTGCCATTATGGCAAAGTCTACTATGATGATAGTATCTTTTTGTATAGAATACGTCAGACATGCGTGCATCGACAAACTAATTCAGTTCTCACAATGTACGATTTGGGGCGGGGGAGCTATGGCCACTCTTCGCCATTTTGGGCGAATAATTATACCCATTGTTATTATTATTATTAGAGATGCTTATCAATCATATTAGGCGCTATATAAATCGAGTATATTGGTATTATTACTACAGGGATTCGATACTCTAGATTTGCTGATTGTTGTTAATTATGTACAATTTGCGTTTCTCTTTTTCGTTATCTATCCCAGAGAGAAGAAGTATCGGAATAAACATACGGAGAACGGAGCTGAAGGTGGTTATGATGATAAGTATGAACCCTCGGGGCCTCCCCATGAGAGCTCGCTGTGTGAGAAGTGTGGTTACGGAGAGGGACCTCCATGCTGGCAGAGAAGAGGAAGGCACACGGTTAGATACTGAGTTACTATGGTAACGAGAAGCAATGTTACGGTGTAATGTTGATGAAAGAAATAGTTAATCTTTGAAGGTTTCCATGGTCAAATGGTGAAGAATAACTTGAAAAAGGAAGTTTACGGTACACGGTTTAATCATTTTATCACTGTCATGAATTAACAGAACTTCAATTCCTGTCAATGCAGTTATAGGCGTACGAGAGACTTTAATAAATACAATGATACTTTGTATTGTTTGCTAAATGTTGATAATATCTGTTTTATTACGAGTATTTGTCTTTGATATATTGTACTTAATTTGTTAACGGTATCATTTCGAGATAAGGAAATGTTCATTTAGAGTATTGTATTGACGGAAATAGATTAACATTGCACGGGGTACAAGTCTTTTTGGTGCGGTGCGTGATAGTATATTACTGATTGTATTTTGTTTCAACGCAATATATATGAGATTATATCATCAACCGAGTCTTAAACATCAACAATAAAAAACAAGCACTTTCATATTAATCTTTCGTATGAGGGTAATTAATATCGTGTTTTATTTATGTTGTAAGTCTTTGATATTAATATACAAGAAGGATTATGTAAGTTCTGTATTTAATTTCAAATCCTCCAAATGATATTCTGCTGTCAGTGAAGAAATTGCAATTACAAACCTGTGTATATTGGAACAAGGTAAACAAGAAAAGTAGCCACCGTAGGCAGATGACATCTATATTATAATGCGTTCCATAGCACTGTTCTCTGTAAAAAGGAGATCATGTTATAATTATTGTATATTGAGTGAACTCGTTGCAGCTGCTGTACCAATGACGTCTGAATATGTTTATATGTATATAATAGTTGTATATCTTGTTTTGCAAATTGATCTCGGATGTATGAAACCAGTTTCATTTTTTTCGCCCACTCCTTTATTGAGATTATTCGTTGAAATTGAACCCTCGGGGATTATTTCACTCTGTAGAAACCAAAGACAACAATATGTCAACACACACCACTTGCATTTCTTGCTCATTATTCGGCCATTAAGAGATTATTTCTTAATAAAATGTTCACACCAAACTTAGTGGCCTATCATGGTCTCTGGAATCTACACAACGAATCAGCTCAAAATACTTGGGGGAAATCCTTTTCCTAATGCTACTTCCCTATATGGAACAATCTTCCACTCAATATTCGTATATACTCCTCACAATGTTAATACTTTTAAAGTCTATACGTTGTAAACTCAACTTATTAGTTAGATTTTTTGTGATGGTTAATTCTTTGTTTATACACATGTATGTCTACCCTGTCATTTAGTTTTCGCTAAGTTTATGTTCAAACTTACACGCGCTTATAGAGGCTTTTTGCAAAATGCGCTAAACAAAAGTATGTCTATTATTATCATTATTATTATTATTAAACCAGACTACAGGACATGCCGTACATTATTCTCAACCATACGTCAGTTTATGCATTTTACAACATAGTTACTAGATCCCTTTAAGAACAATAATGTAATTAAATCGTCACTCTTTGTATCATGAATGGAAAATCGTTCGCTGTAAAATGAAAAGCAAACACAACGAACGAAATAATGTCTATATCATGGAACAATACTGGGCGAAACCCAATAATCGTGTGATATTTGTTTGCGTTATGCATGTAGGCGCGCAATATATAATGATAATAAATTATTATTTTGTTCAAGTAGTTTTACCCCTGGGTGAATGCTTGCAACCATATACCTTGTCCATGGAAGGTTTAGTCTTCCGTTCTTCTACTGTTTATATTGTCAGGCTTGTGATGATATGAAAACAATTAATTTAAAAATGTAATTAAAAATGCTTGGAATGAAACCAAAACTAATAATGTGCACGTGTTTGTGTACATGACGTGTGTGGGTGTACATGTATGTGATTGCGTAAGTGTCGTTTTGCATGTATGTGTGTGTGTGTGTGTGTGTGTGTGTGTGTGTGTGTGTGTGTGAGGGGGTGTGTGTGTGCGTGTGTGCGTGTGTATGTATGTGCTTCTGTCTGTGTGGGAGTTTGAGTGATTTTGTGTTTGTGTGAGTGTGTGTGCGCATGTATGTGTGTGCGAGTGTGTGTGTGCGTGTGTGTGTATGTGTGTGTGTGTGTGTGTGTGAGTGTGTGCGTCTGCATATTTGTGTGTTAGTGCGTTCGTAAATGCATGTTTGCGTGTGTAAGTGTCGTTTTGCATGTATGTGCGTGTGTGTGTTTCCGCATATGACGTGTTTGCGTTCGTATACATTTGCATGTTTATGAATAGTTATTCCAGGTCGAAGCGGCATTTATTTCCGCAAAGTATTATTAGTCATTCTCGAGATAAAATAACAATTCTGTGTTCACAGCTCTATTTTTTGACAAACGTATACGAATCAGTTTGGTAATTATAAGTTGCATTGCGCAATATACACCCAGTGGAAATACACCGCGCCGATACTGATACAAACTTATTACATCCAGACGTATAATACATGGTAGATAAATGCTGTCGTGTCCCAAGTCATCCAGAAATTTGACTTAGATGTGAACACGGCGCAGCGACGCGTCGTGGGGAAAACCCATTAAAGGGATCTAGTAACATTGTCAACATACAACTTAGTACTCTAGCAGTTCTCTCATATACCTTGCTGTATTCGTATTACAAATAGAAGCATGGAACAGGTTTTGGTTTTCCTAGTTTCAATTTTGTTAGAAACATTTTTTACGATTAAAGTGTTCGGATTTTTAATTATCCACTGGATAATTAAAATGTGTACAAAGTTAGTGCAATGAGGTAGCAAATACCAATTTTTATTTTCGCTCAGTTCTCAGTCACATGACATTAATCTACCATGGAATTTTCACACATCACCCAGTCGACATATCATATTACATCACTACATATGTTATCAACCCTTCTTCATTTGTTTGCACATGTCAACAAAGTTACTATCCCTTTGAAGGGGTAGTTCAGTTTTGGAATAGAGCGCGCTGCACGAAATGATTTGTTTGTGAGATAATGAAAAACTGAGTGTAAAATTTGAAAGAGCTTGCAGTTTTAATGGCAGAATAAACTTTATTTGATCAAAATTGGTTTAAAAAGGGCTGAAATATCAATAAATATATCCGATCGGAATAAATCTGGGCCCCAGATTTATTCGATGATATTTTTTAAAATTTTGTTTTAAATGGCTTACACTTTTTCAAAAATGTTCAAAAGAGGTTTTTAAATAGTTGTTGATTATCTCTCTATTTAATCATTATTTCAACAAGACATAACATGCATACTTTTGTATGAAAAATAATTGAAACCAATGTTTTTTTTTAGAGAGCGCCCTCTTGTGTTTTAATGGCTCTTTTTGAATGATAACAAGCTTTTTACTTCGTCGTTTGTAATTTTCTATACCTTTCGAGCATGGTGGAGCTATAACTATTAGTTTGTAATGTTATTGTGAAGGTTTTGGTTACTAAAGCTCAGCCTTACCAAAACTGTACTACCCCTTTAACACAAACAATACATCGAAGTTAATGTTGTTATGATTGTAAATTAAAGGGATAGTTGAGTTCTGGTAAGGAGAGTACAGTTTTGGTGAAACTGAATTTTAGTAACCAAAACCTGCATCATTACATTACAAACTATAGTTATAACTAGAAAGGAACACAAAATTACATATGACGTAGTAAAGATCATGTTATCATTCAAAAAGAGCCGTTAAAATGTAAGAGGGCGCTCTCTAAACACTCATCGGTTTCAACCATTTTGAATAAAATATTGTGCATGTGATGCTTTGTTGAAATAGTGATTAGATAGAGAAATAACCAACAACTATTTAAATACCTATTTTGTAACTTTTTGAAAAGAGGAAGCATTTTTTTGAATTTTTAACGGCTGGTTCAAAATTCTCTAATAAACCTGGGGCCCCAGGTTTATTACAAATTGTTATATTTATGGATATTTCAGCCGTCTCTGAACCGATTTTGATCAAACAAAGATGATGTTATTATTTAAATATTATGCTCTTTCAAATTTTACACTCAGTTTTTCATTACGTCACAACAACAAAAAGTAGTCTAGCGCCCTCTCTACCAAATTACTACGGGAACCTGGTGGGTCCTATATTAACTCTTTGGGAATTGCCAAATCTAGTATGGATAAGGTTAAAAAGACTATTAGTATACCGAATATGAACAAATATTGATTTTCATTGATCTGTGTATTATGCTGCTCGTTTTCCGGGGTGCGGTTCGTTATTCCGAAGGTTCGTTATTCCGAAGGTTCGTTATTCCGAAGGTTCGTTATTCCGAACACGCAAATTTCCTATACCTGAGTGTTCGTTAATCCGAAAATGAAATAGGGTTCGTTAATCCGAACATTTGTTGCATTATTCCGAAGGTTCGTTATTCCGAAGGTTCGTTATTCCGAAGGTTCGCTATTCCTAAAATGAAATCGGGTTCGTTATTCCGAAGGTTCGTTATTCCGAAGGTCCGTTATTCCGAGGGTTCGTTATTCCGAAGGTTCGCTATTCCTAAAATGAAATCGGGTTCGTTAATCCGAAAATGAATTTGGGTTTGTTATAATGCTATAATTTCATATAAAGAGATAAAATAAACTTAAATGTTTGATTGGTCTGGCCAAGGGAGGGAAAGGGGGAGGGGTATGCTTAATGCAGGCTGTAAATTAAATAAACAAAACACAAACTATAGTATTATAACAAGCCCGATTTTATTTTCGGAATAACGAACCCGATTTTATTTTCGGATCAACGAACCTTCGGAATAACGAACCTTCGGAATAACGAACCTTCGGATTAACGAACCCGATTTTATTTTCGGATCAACGAACCTTCGGAATAACGAACCTTCGGAATAACGAACCTTCGGAATAACGAACCTTCGGAATAACGAACCTTCGGAATAACGAACCTTCGGAATAACGAACCTTCGGAATAACGAACCTTCGGAATAACGAACCTTCGGAATAACGAACCTTCGGAATAACTGAACCTTCGGAATAACGAACCTTCGGAATAACGGACTGTAACCGTTTTCCGAAGGTTCGTTAATCTCTGAACACGCTCGATATATTTCCTATATCAAATGTTCGTCAATTTGAAAACGATAATAATTAGATCAAATCGCTGTCAAAAATGAATACGAGAATGTTTCATTATTTCGAGGGTACTTTGATTTGAACACGCAAGTTACATATATACCAAGGGGGACATCGAAACATAAATAAAATGAGGCTTCATATTCCCCCCCCCCCCCCCCCTCCCCCCCAATACAAAAATATACAAAAATAATAATAAATAATTATTATAATAATAATAATAATAATAATAATAATAATAAAAATAATAATAATAATAATAATAATAATAATCATAATAATAATAATCATAATAATAATAATACATGAATAATTTTGTTTTTCTTTAATTGTTACAAAATATATTTTTTTCAAAAATGGATTAAACATCGGAGAAATTAACATTAACATTCAGAATAATCAAACGTGGGATAAACGAAACCTTAGGAGTAGCCTAACTATCCTTCAGGATAAGGGACATTCAGATAAACGAACCCTCGGTGTAACGCGATGTTACCGAGCAGACGCTATTGGGCAATGTAGCTCAAAAGTAATGGGTCCATTTGCGCAATACACCCAGGGAAGTACATCGCGTTCATACTAAAACAACATGATAACATTTCTACTCAAAGATCCGGTGATATGGTACATACATATGCCCTCATGTGCCAAGGCATCCAGACATACATGTGGACACGGTATCCATGCACGGCGGTCTGCCGCGAGATGACAACATGGGGAAAACCCAGCGACCTTTGATGTGTTTACATCGCGATCGCAATGAGTACGTGTGCGTCGTCGACTCGTATCATTATGTGACATTTCTGTATTAGTTATCTTTAGTAGGAGTGACAGGACTAACAGTTCCGTTTAGTGAAAACCTCTCCAGAGGGTAAAAAGACGAAACTTTAAGGTAGGCTTGCCGTAATCATACTCTTACTTTCAGTCATGTCATGTCAGTTATGCTTTGTATTTTGCCATGAAATGTTATAGCTTTGTGTGCATGTGGTTTACATATTTTTGCCATTGGATTCGGATAAATCGGAGCACATAATAATGAACTGCAGCGACATTTTTTTCTCGAAATGCGGACAATTGCATTGCTTGATAAATTAATTTTACACATTCATTAGCTGCCTTGACAACCTTTTTTTCGCAGATAAATTCTTGCAAATTATGAGGGGTGGAAGCTTTTGTCTTTTACAACCTCACTAATATAATATAGTAATTATGCATCGGATAGCATTCCAGTATCTTCGTTCCAGTAGTTTATTCGCTCCTATCCGACAAACGGTGTCAGCAAGGTCACGGCACGTATCGTAGTTTGAACTGGCTTTTCTTAAATTGGTGTTTTATTCTAAGTTCAAATGATGGATCAACAATTATATTTCATGTTTTGGGATTGCGAAAGAGAAATACGTTTCATTTTGATATTCCAAAGTTGGTTATAATCCCTCAAAATGTCACGATTGTCTTCATTGAGTTATAAACTAAAATATACTGGTTGTCGATGAAACATTTGTGACTCAAAATAATTCATTTGATTTGGATTTTTATATTAAAAAACAGTATTTCATGTTTTACTTTTACTTTTCAAATTTAAGCAGATGATTGCTGAATCTTGGAAACAAGAAGGGTTACTCATGCAGCCCCCAAACAATTTATCTAATAAAGTCACACTTTGATGTCTTTTCCAGGCATAATCTGCTTCATTTTGAAGAAAATGTACAGTATAGACTTTAACATGTTTTAAGGCGCTATAATATAGTGTTGATGGCGCGTCATCTAATGCAAGATTATCTTAGCCCTACATAATATCTTAATTCGAACTTAATTGTATATTTTAACACAAACCAACTATTAATTGTAATGTAATACCGAAGGGAAAATTAGTTCAGTGTTTCTTTGTTTGTTTATTTTAATTGCGTGCGTTATCTAGCTCAAGAAACCGTGGTGTCGACATCGCAATGGACCAATCCCAGACCATCCGTGACGTGATGGATAGCGAGGGCGCATCTCCACACGTGATTCCTGATCGGACGTCGAGGCAGGGCGTGAGGGGGTTCTCCGAGATCGTGTGCATCAACTCGAGGTGCAACTGGACGTGGAGCACGCACAGGGCTCATATCGTCTTCGACCTCAAGCAGCAGAGGGTTCATAAGGTAAGCATGACATTCGATTTAAATACAACCTCATAGTACATACCATCTGTCTTTGCATGGGATTCGGGGGGGGGGGGTGGCATAATCAATCTAATGCCCGGCGCAGACAGAGCCGACTCGACCCGATCCGACTGGTTTTCAGCCTGATTAACTCAGTATGCGCTGCCTCAGGACTCCGGTGTTTCCAGTCAAGTGCCAGTCGGAGGTCATTCGAGGCCGATTCAACATATTGGATCGGCCCCGACTGAGCGAAACTGACTCTAGCCCGACTGAAAACCAGTCGGATCGGGTCGAGTCGGCTCTGTCTGCGCCGGGCTTTACACACAAACAAGGGAGCTCCAAGGGCCCAGTTGCAGCAAACAAAAACAAAAAAACAGTTTCACTCTTGATCTGATACACAAAGGAGTTGTTTTCCCAATTTTAGACACATTTTGTGGTCTGATGCTTTCTCCCAAAATATTAAATCGTTATTCTTCTTTGTTTGGTGTTGTTTGGTGCAAAGAACAAAATAATGTATTATATGATTATTTGCCCGAAACCAATGGCCCGTATTCACAAAGGAGGTTTGTACATCTATGGAATGTCAATTGTAAACTGATGGAGAGAGAATGTAAAATTCCTTACTTGTTAACAATGTTGATGGTACACATTCTCTCTCCATCAGTTTACAATTGGCATTCCATAGATGTAAACCGCGGTTTGAACCGGGGTTTGTACAAACCTCCTTTGTGAATACGGGCCAATGTGGTCAAAGTCTGTGTTATACAGAGTGTCCCAGAAAGGTTGCAACACTTACGATCGTTAATTTCTTCGACACCATCGACCAAATGTCATTATTTATTTCATTGGATAGAACATTCTTTTTCCAACAAAATGATACCATGAACATGGATTTTGGGTGGATCCTAGGGCCATTTTTCTGAGGCAATGTCGTTTCCTAAATTTGCTACTTTTTCGTCTCCTGCGATCCTCGGAACACTGAGACATTCTCGACCCACGGCCTGCCGTAGAATTAGCTGTACATAAGAATGGCTCACATTGCCTTCCTTACAAAGGGGGAGCAGTCATGCGGTTCTTCTGTACAGCTAATTATATGGCAGGCCATGGGGCGAGAATGTCTCATTGTTCAGAGGATCGCTGGAGACGAAAAAGTAGCAAATTTAGGAAACGACATTGCCTCAGAAAAATGGCCCTAGGATCCAAACGCCTTACCCAAAATCCATGTTCATGAAATCATTTTGTTGGAAAAAGAATGTTCTATCCAATGAAATAAAAAATAATGACATTTGGTCGATGGTGTCGAAGAAATTAACGATCGTAAGTGTTGCAACCTTTCTGGGACACTCTGTATAGCCATAAACCGACATTACATATCAAATTAATTTTTTGTTAAATGCACTTGAAGAAATCGTTAAGATTTAAAAAAAAAAGATATCGGGAATGGATATGGAGAAGATAATTGTCGGTGAAAAACCTCACCGTCATTTTTTGGTTATATCAACTGGATCTAGATCTGGAAGCAGAAGTGTAAGAAGTGTGGCCAGGAGCAGGAGCCGTGCTTCAAGGACATGGAGTTCAGAACACTGCTGGAAAAGGCTATCGAACAGTAAGTCATGATATCTCACTTGACTGGCTACCTGCAGTCATGTGATGTTAACATATTTCAGTATGTAACACGGAAGAGCCGCGATATATCTTTTTTTTAATTTATATATTTGAAGGGTTTATCCGATAATATTGTTGCCCAGTTCAAGATAATTAATTGCCATAAAATTAATATGTTTTGATAATCATTAAACATTCGTATTGTTTATATATATTTGTATTTATACTTCATTTTTTGTATTGATTAGATAATGAAAATAAGGAAAAATGAAGATAATGTCAAAATATCATGTACTGTATACTATGCATTGAAATATAATCGTAATTATTAATAATATAATCAATACCAATAGTTCATAATTGTCATTTTATATGTTTACATAAATAAATGTAATTGCAGTACATTGATTATCCTCCGAATCTTGTTCAGGTCACTGTTGGATTGAATAATGTAGAATTGTACCTCCTTCTGTTAGACCATTTAATTGCCAATATAATTAAATGATTGTATTGTGATTACTTTTTTCATATTTTAAACTCTTCATTTATTTTGGTGTGAATCTTAAATATTATTGATCAACATCTAGGCTTAAAGGATCAACGTACGCTCATAATAACCCATGCATAATAATTAAAGGGGTCTAGTAACTTTGTTGACATGTGCAGAAAGTATTGAATGGTTGGTAAAATGTGTATTTCTGTGTATCTAATATGTCCTCTGAGTATATTGTGTGAAAAGTCCACGTTCAATGGATGTTATATGGCCGAGGAATGAGCAAAAATGCAAAATAATAATCCCTTACTCATTGCACTGACTTTGGACACGGTTATGACTATCCAGTGCAATTGATAGTAGAACATCTGAACACTTCAATCGTGAATATCTTTTTAGCGAAAGGGAAATTTGAAGAAAAATACACAAACCTGTTCCATGCTTCTATTGGTAATACAGATACAACGTTGTGTAAGAGAACCACTAGATTTCTAATTAAAAGTTTGTGGATTTGGACAATGTTACTAGATCCCTTTAAATCCTTATTTTGGAATTCCCCGCCTGATTAAGATCACTATTGCAACAGCGGTATTAAATGGATTATCATCGACAACGTGAGTGCTGAAATAAACTCGTTATCATTTGTCGATTTGTATAAACCCTATGTTTATAATGGATTCTTTTCAAATCAACAAAGGCAGAAAATAACTTAAAGTATAGTTGAGTTTTGGTATAGAGAGTACAGTTTTGGTCAAACTGAATTTTAGTAACCAAAACATGCTCCATTATATTACAAACTATAGTTATAACTCCACCATGCTCGAAAAGTATTCAAGATTACTAACAACTATGTAAAAGGCCTGGTATCATTTTTTTTAAAAGAGCCGTTAAAACTCAAGAGGGCGCTCTCTAAAAACTCATTGGTTTCACTCATTTTGAATAAAAAATTGTTCATGTGATGTTTTGATAAAATAACGATTAAATAGGAAGATCATCAACGACTATATAAAAACATCTTTTGTACATTTTTGAAAAGTGTAGGCATTTTTTTTTTCAACGGCTGCTTCAAAATTATTGAATTATTGTGGGGCCCCACAATAATTACAAATGGTTATATTAATGGATATTTAAGCCGCCTCGTGAAGTCTGAACCAATTTTGATCATGACTGTTGTGGTGTGATGTCTGTATAATTATAGTCGAGACGGTGCCCTCTGTCGACATTAATGAGCCATGCAAACTGAACCTAATAGCGCAAAGTCGTTATTAAAAAGATAATTAACTTTTGGCCAGGCAGAACAACAAATATCAATACATGTTTCTTTTTGTGTCGATTACACTACGCAGGGAGAAGAAATTCCGCAACAATACCAACACTGACTTCGCGGACGACGACGATGGCAACGGTCGTAGGGGGAAGCCACATGAGAGTAGTCTGTGCGAAAAATGTGGTTACGGGAGAACGCAGTGCTGGATCAAGAAACCCAGATCCTTCTAAAAAGTTCAAAAGGTGTTTCATGTTGTATTTGTATCGATTTTCAAAAACATAAATATATATACAAAAAAACAATAACGGAAAACAACAATACTAGCTAGTATAATAACGACAAGAGTTGATGTAGAATGACAGCCCTATCCTGGCTGTACTAACAAACACGTAATAGTTACATAATAGGCAACATATTTATCGTATACGCTAATGTATGATTTTAGGTTTGAATTTATGGAGAGGGGAAAACAAAATACGGGAATCATACCAACATACAGACATAATGTCGTAGCCACCGGGGGGCACGGGGGGGGGGGGGGCACTTGCATCCCCCCCAAAATATAATATAGATATATACATTATTTAAACATGTATATGTTTTTTAAGGGGGTGCACGTGCCCCCCGTTGTCCTCCCTTCCACCCCGGTGGCTACGCCACTATGTATGTATGTATGTATGTAAGATTCCCCTTTAAAAACAATTTAAAAACATGAGGGGATTTTTTGACAAAA
The DNA here is from genome assembly GCA_037951105.1 of Echinarachnius parma. Lineage (NCBI taxonomy): Eukaryota > Metazoa > Echinodermata > Echinoidea > Clypeasteroida > Echinarachniidae > Echinarachnius > Echinarachnius parma. Next base: position 34,928 of record JBAMJV010004476.1, read on the forward strand.
ATATAGAAAAACATAAGGTTTGCCCCCAATAAGTGTGCACATGCACCTTATATGTCTGTCTATTTGTCATGTGGGTGTCATTTTTTTATATCTGGGGAAGTTAAGGAAGATTTTATTTAGTTGCAAACCGCATATTGAGAACAACATGTTACACGATAATTTAAATACAGATGGACCTGTTATATAATATTAGTTTGAAATATTGATAATTAGAATCGTCGTTTTTTGTAACAACTGACATTATTATGCACTGTGTTTATCATTGCATTTTCAGTGTACATTTATTTTCTTGTATAAACTAGCTTGAGTTCGTTGTAATCAGACAATGCTATGACACGCTCAGCGATATGTATTATTAAATAAATGCACGTGATCATTTTCTTGAAGCACATGTATGCTGTCAGCCCAGTAGTGGCACAACACGTAGGGAACCACGCAGGGAACCACGTAGGGAACCAACACCCCACATTTATAATTGTATATATTACATGTACAATTTTTATTTTTAGTAATCAAATTTCACCCGCAACCATATAAATAATTTTTTGTCTAAAGACATTTTTCTTCACACTTTGTAATCATAACTACTGCGAACAAACATCCATGGAATCTGCAGAAACGGACCAGTTATATAGACTGTCATGGGAACTTCATCACCCTTTAAAGTGATCCATTAATTTTATAGGATTTTTTTCAAAATATGTTAGTCGAGACTTATATTGTTCTTCTGACTGATATGTGATGTTTTCATAGAAGAGGTACAATGTTTACCTATTGTGTAAAGGGTGAACATTGCTGTCAGATCGTATCCCCGGAGGTTCACACACTAGTATTCACATACAATATTCAAACGACTATTATCAAAAAGATTGTAATTATTATTAGCCCCAAAGATATGGAATAGTATACATGGTATACCACGGCAATTAGGTGAACTGGTAATGTTTGTCTTTTTATCACGGATTATAGTTGTGCCACTAAATGAGAATTCGGGTCTAAGTGAGCATTTTAGTTGTGATTGCAGAATAATTCTTGTATTTTCTTTGTTTTGTAAGTACAATATTATTCGTGTGAATATTTTACTTTAAAGGGGTAGTACAGTTTTGGTAAGGCTGAACTTTAGTAACCAAAACCTGCACAATAACATTACAAACTAATAGTTATAACTCCATCATGCTCGAAACGTAACAAAATATTACAAACGACTCAGTAAAAAGCCTGTCATCATTCAAAAAGAGCTATTAAAACACAAAAGGGAGATCTGTAAAAAGGAATTGGTTTGTACCATTTTTCATACAAAATTATGCATGTGATGTTTTATTGAAATAATGATGTAATAGAGAGATCATCAACAACTATTTAAAAACCGCTTTTGGAATTTTTTCGAAAAGTGAAAGCATTTTTAACTTTTTTTGTTTAAATCATCGAATAAATCTGGGGCCCAGATTTATTCCGATCGGATACCGTATATTTATTGATATTTCAGCCATTTCTGAACCGATTTTGATCAAATAAAATTTATTCTGTCATTAAAATTGTATACTAAAAACTGATCTACCCCTTTAAATGACAGCTATTATTATTATTATTTTTTGTTTGTATTATTACTATATTTAATTATTCTGTTTTAAACTTGATCGAAACACATACTCATGTATGCATGCTTTGGAATAATATAAGGTATGTTATACAGTTGTTAACTGGTGGTGGAGGGAAAAGGACGGAATGTTCCACTCCCGAGGGATTTAAAATGCTACATTGAGGGAAGAGTAAATAAGTCCCGAGACGTAGTCGAGGGACTTATTTTCTTCACGAAATAGCATTTTAAATTCCCGAGGGGAACATTCCATGATTTTCCCGACAGCAAAGTTAACAACTGTTTTATCATCTGATTGCCATGTAACAGTGCCATGTAATATCCAAAAATATTACATGGCAGCTCATGTACTGTATTTACTAAGTCAGGTGATAATAAATAATATGAAATAATTATGACACTACGTACGCCTTGTTACCATTATTTCAAAACGATGCAGGATAACATCAGGTTAATGTTTCAGCCCATTCTTTATTTAGTTTTATTTATTATTATTGCAAAAAGAAAACGCTCAATTACCATGTGCAGATGATGAGAACAGTCATCCTGCAAGTTGTTGAGTCGACATTACGTAATAATTATAATATTGAATAAATCACCGGGTACAGGAACATAGAATCGTACGTATTGAACCTTTGAGAATAACAATAAAATATATGGGGAACCGGTTACCCGCACTCATAATTATAATATGTCTAGTACAATGGGTCAATCGCGTAACTATTGCCTGGTATATATACCAGATGTGTTACACCGTGTAATATGATCGAAAAGGTCAGGATGAAATAAGTCTTTGATTTAATTTAAAATCTGGCAGCTGTGTAAAGAGTGTTTTAAAAAAAAAGCGTATTGCACTGCACTAATATATATAATATAGGCCTACATATTTGTTTTCTTTACAAATGAGAGTACAAGGAATATATAATTATGATAATACCATAGTTTGTTTAGTATTTTACGAACCAATACAACGTACATAATTCTGTACATACAAAGCGTATACTTCCAGATTATAATAATTGTGCCATGTTAGTTTAGAAAATGTATAAGTTTACGACATATACTTGTTATAAATAAAAGTAAATATTATATAACAATAAAGCCTATCTATTGATTTTTTAATTTAACCGATTATTATAATCGTCATCTGTGGAAATCAAAAATAATGTTTATCATTATAGGTATTTTGGTGGGAACAATATCTGTATGTGTGTGACCATGTTGGCGTGTAGAATGTGTACTTGGTATGATTGTGTTCGTTTGTTAGCGCGTGCGTATGTATGTGAATAGATTTTTGAAACATATATCGCAAATATGAACATTGACATTTTGTTCGATTAAATAGTACATGCCAATAATCAATCGACCATAACTTTAATATGTAGGCCAAGTTTGCTTAAAAGTGCATTGGGCTCGCCAGGTGTTTGAGACTCAAGCCTCGGTGTTTCACATCCTATAGATTGTTGTCACGTGATATTTCACTAGGTACACATGGGGCGTGCCATATGCGATATCCGGTTAGCACGCGATGCAGAAGGACAGCGCGTGAAGGTTTAAAGGTAGTTCGGATTCGTACATCAGACGCAGGTTGCCATCTTGCGAATGGCTTGCGCACGGAGCATAATGCAGTGCGTGCAAACTAGACTAGTTCAAAATGGCGACCCGCTGTTTTACATCCCCATCACGCTTGATAGCCTTTAAATTAAATAAAACAATCATAATTGTGGAGGGGCAGGTCTATGAAATGAGACACGTGGCACTGAGAAGGGGGAACATCGGGAAGGGTGGGAGCCGGGGGAGGGGGGTTTGCACTAACTGGGCGATATAGGAGGGAGATAAAGTCCCCCTTTTTTTAGTTTGTATCTTATTAGTATTGTTATTGTGTGGGATGGGAGCGGGGGTGGGTGGTGGGGGGGGGGGGGGGGGGGGGGCTTTGCGCTAAAAGAGCGATGGGAGGGAGCCAAAGCCCTTATTGTTGTCATTGTGCCACATGCCCACCAGGGGTGCCCCTGCATGCCCTGTTCACTGGATTCGCCCAGTGCATGATGGGCCTATTGATAATCACTTATCCACTCCTGGTCATTTTCCCATGCATGTAATATATATGTGATGGTCATATTTCGATGGTAAATAGAATGATGGACATAAGACCCCTGGATCTATATATATACGACCGATTAATTATACTGTAATCTGACATCGCAAAAACCTTCAACCAGTGAACTTCATTCAACTCGCAAGCATCATCTTGACAAGTCGCTTGGTTTTCAACAACCTGTTACGTTATATCGTAAGTTCTTTACATTATGTTATAGCTTTGATTATACCTTTTTTAAATTGTATAAAGTCGAATGACACATCATATACGTCAATTAAATCCGATGTGAGTCTTTAACAGAACGTTAAAGGTGCACCTGTAAAGTGTCAGATATTGCTCAAAATGATATTTGAGACTTCAATCCTGTACCCAAATCATTGTATGATATGTCCAAATGATGTGTGAAAGTTTCATTGAAAAGGAACACGGCTTTCCTGGTTAAAAAAGCGAAAATATGCGTCAGCTTTTACAACGAATTACTGTATGACGTTTATGAGGTTTATGACCGTTCATTAACGCTCTTGAGCTGAATGATAGATATCGTCATACTAAAGGGGCATTCGAAAACATCTAACCCTATTTTATTCTTCTCTTATCATAAGCTAAACAACACGGTAGAAAAGAAACGAGGAAGCTCCAAGTAATTTTCGTGGAGTTGGACACTTTACAGGCATCCCTTTGATCAACTTTGATCAACTTTGACAGCCCTGCGATGTGCAAAGTCATGGCCAAATATTTAATATTCTAGACTAGTAGTGTAGCGTAGTGTAGAGTAGTGTAGATGTAGGATACGAAAGAAGAAGAACTTAGAAATTATTTTCATCTTATTTTTTGGACGAAGTTTGACAAACTGCTGGAGGAAGGTAGCCAATCTCGACAACCATGGCATTGTCTCGCGTGATCGTCGCCTCTCTGCTGGCCGTGACCCTCACCGTGGTCGTCGTCGATGCGGCAAAGATCGCCGCCTTCAACATCCAGGTCCTGGGAACAACCAAGATGGGCAAACCTGAGGTCGTTGATATCCTCAAACAGGTTGGAAACTATTTTATTTAATATTTTGGGGTAATCTTGCGAAATGCCTAGCAACATGTTGTAACTCGCGAAAGTATATATTAGAATGCCATGGCAGTTGTAGCCCAGCAGAATTGATATATCATTGCCATAACATATCATACGTTTTAAGGCAAGTAAAGAAATAAGGGTTTATATGAATTAATTGCGCATGCATATATCTGTGCCACAATGTATTCAATTCAAGCTAAATTATATACAGAGCAGTATTTAGTTACGGAAATCAACTCTATTGACCAAACCAATTGATAAACACGGTTACAATAGCAAAAAGAAGAAGAAAAAAAAGGGTCTGTATGTTGTAAAAACTGAACCATAAAATCATAAAATGCAGAAATATAAGGAAAGTTTCATGCCCACCGCTTAGATTGGGCGAAAAGTTCACAGCTTTGTCCGCCCCTCTAAAATGTAAGAATGATAAGATTATGTTACTTTCAAACGTGGGTTAATTTAGGCATCATAATAGTAAAAGACGTAATTAAAAACGGTCAATGATGTGAATTAAAAGATATTTTTAATGACAATGTAGCAAGTAATTTATTGTATAATTTTAATTTCGTCAAATTGAAAAAGTCTTTTCCGAAATGTTGGTTAGAGAAACTACAAGATAGAGTACCGCAAAATAATAATAATGAGAATTTGTTTGAAATATCAGTAGGAGATTCGATATATATTAATGCTATGAAAGCAAGATATTTTTATTCTGTTCTTATAAAAAGGAAACGAACAAAACCACTATTTTTCATTTATTGGCAAGCTTATTTGCATTTCCAGAGGACTTTATATGGAAAGATGTTTTATTATTTAAATTGAAACAAATATCGATTAACAAAATTAAGCAATTTAATTTCAGACTCTTACATAGAATATTACCTTCGAAATAAAGTTTATTTAAATGGAAAATACTGAATGAAAATAAATGTGATGTTTGTAATTGTGTTAGTACAACATTACACATTACACTGTAAAGCGGTAAAAATTCTTTGGAAGATAGTAGAAAATATGATTTTTCATATGTATAAAATAATAGTTCGTATTGATGAAAAGGTTATTATAATTGGTGTGCAAAATTTTGCAAATGAAAATTGGTGTATTAATTTCATTATTAATATTACTGAGTTTGTCATTTATAAAAATTATATTGAATTTGTGAATAATAATACAAACAATTATTTCAAAACCAACATATTATGGAAAGAGGTTAGAGTAGAATTTAAAAATTATTTGAATTGTTCTTACTTTCGAAACAAATTAAGAAATGTAAAAGGAATATGTCAATTATTAGAACACTTTTAGTTTATAATTTTATCAATTGTGTAACTATGTAAATATTGTACACTGTAAGAGGAAAAAGAAAAAGAAAAAAAAGGAAAGTTCCATGCCCACCGCTTAGATTGGGCGAAAAGTTCACAGCTTTGTCCGCCCCTCCTCCCCGGCTTTAGTCTTGTAGCGCAGTTGGCCGATTGAATTCGTGCGCGACGTGGTTTGCGTGGGATTTGCAATGTACGGATGAACATCTCAAATTATAACCGTAGCGATATCGATTGAGCACCTACGTTGATAAAATTGCAAATATCTCAATTAATAGGTGGTTACTTGGCCCAATTTCACTAACCCATATTAGTAAAAATAAATTTAAAAACAATATTTCACATGGTTGGTGATATAAGAGTAAATTTTATTTGTTTTGTGTGGGGCGTTTCCCAAAACTACCATTTTGGCTTTAAGGATGAATTAAACTATACTAACAATTTACATTCGGTTTAATATAGCCTTGGCAATAGTCATGATAGTATAGGTTTTCCCGCTCAATTTGACACTTTTTCAATCAAATTCATAAAGGGTCATTCAAATTCACGTATTGCCGCGTAATCGTTGGTATCGGTATTTCGAATTACGAATAAGTGCAAGCGAATTCATGCATACGCATAAGCTTTCGTGAATAGGCACAGGAGTTCATTTATGGGCAATCGAATTCGAGAATGTGCAGCCAAATTTTAATTCGGTGTATACAAATTAACGCGTCATGCCCGGTCGGTCATGCCTAATAATGAGCACGTTTGGAGCATTCGATTTCATTTAGGGGCAATCAATAAATATTTGAAAAATGTTGTCGTTCATTTTAGATAACGTAGGATGCTAGCGCACTCAAGGGCACATTTTAAAAAAAACTTTTGCTGATATACGAAACGTCTAAAAGCACCTGTCAGTTTTTACAGTCCAAAATACACCACTTAATTGCATTGATAAAAATGTATTCCTGAACAAAATATAATATTCATAAAGTGCGGAACTGTGGTTAGGATAGCAGGTGACGCTAAATAAACGGTAAATGAATATGAACGGTTGATGTAAGAGATATTAACAATGTTTATTTTCTTCTCATGTTGATGATACATAAAACGTGTGAAATGTGGGAATACAAGCAACGCAGCTCCTGCCATATTTTCAAATTATAAATACGACGAATTTCGACGGTCACATTATACCTGGCAGAAGTATTATCTAACAAAGTCCATGGCCAGAAATACAGATATTGCCAAATAAACTAAAACATTGATATGAACGTTTCATGTAAGACATTCTAGAAATATTGTTTTACTTCATATTTTGATGATAATGTGAAAAGTTTAGAATGTTCTACCGGTATAGAGTTAATGGGCACCTGCAATTTGTTAACGTTAAAAACAACATGTTACATGTTATTTCCAGCGACGTATATTTATAATTATACAAACGAACCTACACACACTCACACATCCAGATTATCCACACCCCACGCACACAAATATACCACCAACACACACGTGCACACATACATGTACATGTAAATATAATTTTACAGGTACACTATACAATGCACACACACACACCACTTTTTAGTGATTGTTGTATTCTGTTTAAAAAAATATATATTAAAGGGGTAGTACAGTTTTGGTAAGGCTGAACTGTAGTAACCAAACCTGGTCAGTAACATTATAAACAAATAGCTATAACTCCACAATGCTCGAAATGTATAAACAATTTAAACAGACTAAGTAAAAAGCCCGTTTGTGGACCGATTTCGACCAAATAAAGTTTTTTCTGCCATTAAAATTGCACGTTCTCTCGAATTCGACACTCAGTTTTTCATTTCAATTCGCGAATTCGATTGCCCATAAATGAACTTCTATGTCTATTCACGAAAGCTTATGCGTATGCATGAATTCGCTTGCACTTATTCGGAATTTGAAAGACCGATACCAAATATACCGCGGCAATGCGTGAATTTGAATGACCCGTAATGAATTTGATTGAAAAAAAGTGTCAAATCGAGCGGGAAAACCAATATTATGGTGATCATGAATATAACAACGTTCTCCTAACCAAGGAGGTTTTCTCCTGACTATGTTTATGTTCTGTTCAACAGATCATAACCCGCTACGATATGGTTGTGATTCAGGAGATTAGGGATTCCAGTCAAACCGCCATTTACGAGCTGCTGACCGCGGTTAATGAGTAAGTTTCATTTATGTCTTTCGTTTTTCCCGTGGTAAAGTTTCTTGTGCGATCGAAAGCTCATGCTTCTCAAACGTTCATTATCATATAGATGTAAGAATATTTTTAAGGTAACCAAAACGACTGTGTTCTCAATACAATGCACTGCTTGGCAAGATGGATTTTTACAAGGATATCCGTCAAGAAAAAAAATGGCACGTTTATTCTATAGTCGAATTTGTTTTGCTACAGATTAGCTGCAACTTGTGTGATTTGTATTTGTCATTTTGTTAATGCATATGACTATGAGTTACTGAATATAATATAATGTACAGATATCAAGTTTTGTTCATGATTACCATATCATTGAACATTTTGACCCAAAGGCTTGTGAAATGTATTGAGAAAGGACTTCGTCAAAATATATCAGTAAAATGTCTCATACGTGTAGTTTAATAGTAGATGTGCTTTATTTAATTTAGTGTATAAACACATTCTCTTTATAAGATGGTTAGATTGATCAACCATTATTCTAGTTGATATAAGCATTGTATTGTTGCCTTGTTGTCTTTTCTCGTGTTTTTTCTTTTGTCCTGTGTCTGTCCGTCTTTCCTCCTGTTTCTTCTGGCTGCCTAGCCTTTGTTATCTTGTGTATGCCTCTAGTCCTTTCGTGATGTGTTGTCTGTTACCCAGTTTGTTACCTATAAGGTTCTTGAAATATTTGTGTTAATTAGGTGCTCTCAATTCAAGCTGTGCTTTCAGAGATGTTCACCTCCAATTATATTGTTGCAAATGTTGTTAATGTATGTTATTGGAAATATTTGGAAATAAATGTTATATTGAACTTGAACTTGAACTACAACATACCAATGTTCGAGTAATGTTCAACTACGGTATACTGTTCTTTATCAACTTATTTTCAGTTATTCGAAGTACAGCTGGAGCATGGCACTGGGAAAACGTGCTGGGCGGTCATCAAGCAAGGAGCAATATGCCTTCTTCTACAGGTACGAGTACTCAAATCATTGTTACGGGGGCGCGGACATGGGGGCACTTGACCCTCCCCCCCCCCCCCCCCCAATGATTATGTAATAATAATAACAATAATAGGTTCGATTTATATACCTCCTAATATGATACAATATAATCGCTACGCGCTTTACACTATCACTACCCCGGTCAAAGGATACAATGCCGATCATGCACGCACTGTATGCACCTTCCCCACTCCCTGGGGACCGGGGAGCATTTCTTCCAAGCGGCTCATGAGCATTTAAAAGATCATTCACATTTTCTTGTCTAAAACGCTTAGAGGCTAATTGTTTGCATTAAGCGCTATATACATTTGTTATATTATTATTATAATTATTATTAACGCCAAATAACAGTATTTGGAAAGTTGCCAAAAACATCTATATTGGCCAAACTAATTGATCAATATTGTTGAATAAGTATAAACAAGGCTCGTGTGGTAAAATCCGAACTTAGTATCGTTAAATGCAGAAATATCGAAGGAAATTCCATGCACGCCAATGAAATTTGGCCTAATTTCACCGCCCGTTCGCACCTGTCGGTGCCGCTAGCGCGCTGGTGATGTCAATAAGCCCGCATAGCGTGAACACTATTTTGTGCCATTGGCTTGGCATCGTACGCTTTCGCAATGCAAATTCAAGCAGTAACATGTTTAAATTATTAGTACTAAAATTAATAAACTAACGTGAGACACGCGCTTTTAGGATGATATTTCCGCGATATCATGCATCTCGAGAAGAGTATGACGTCATACAAAAGACACGGTGACCGTATTTTGTGTCGCCGGTGAAAACAGGGGTGAACGTATAATATATGCTCAAATCGGACGGTGAGCGGTGGACCGATATTAACGCATGCGCAGTGCTAGAAAATGACGTCATCTCGACGCGTTCACTAGTGAACGTGTCAAAACGAAAGCTCGCTAATACAAGCCACTAATAATGCGTTTGACACATTTTCCTCAGAGTAGAAGAGTTGTCAGATGCGTGTTAAATGGACAAAGAATTGTGGCTAGTGTCGTATATTTTAGTGCAAAAAATGCAAAATGACCGCTAAACCCTTACAATTATAGTCTATACCCATATCACTCCCACTTGTATATATGTAACGCGACTCTATATCAGGCTCAAGTCTTCTAAGGGGGCATGATGCTTAACTGGCCAAAATGGGACCAAGACCGATCGTGGCCGAGACCAAGACCATTGGGTAAGCACGGGGGAGTCACCACCGAGACCGATCTTGGTCCGAGGACGAGACCACTAGTTTAGATGGCCGAGACCGATAAAAAGTGAATCTTTCTGATTTTTTTTTTTTGGGGGGGGGGGGGGCGGTGCCCCCTCCCCCCCCGAATACGGGCCTGGGGTTTGGTATTTTGCACACCCGGTTGACACCGGGTGATAATATACCCATGGATGGGAATAAGATGCATTACTAACTCTTTCTTTGTTGTTTTTTTCCAGAGATGATAAGTTCCGCGTGGAAGACTCCTACGATTACTCGGACCCAGGAGATCGTTTCGAAAGGGAGCCATTCGTTGCCCTCTTCTCCAGCATCGGGGGCTCGACCAGTTAGTATACCTTGAACCTTGAATAATTACTCTCCCAAAAGCGTAAACGCTCCATTTTAACTAGCGTTAGTAATCTTCATCTGGAAGTACAGTCGGTCGTTCAGTAATGCTTCTTTTATTCATCAATTAATTCTCTCGGGTATAGACGTTATTTTTTTAAAAGTTAATTTCGTTCGGAGAACTATGCCTCCATCAGGGCCATTTCGACTTCTTTGTAGTTCCCGTTTTTATTGTATATTGCGAATGTATTTTTGTTATTGGAAATGGAAATGAATAAAATGAATTGAAATTAATTTAATTATAACTGTAGAGACATTTATGGAGCCTGAAAGAGAATAACAGTACGCAATATAATGTTCATACAGCTATATACTGAACATAATCATCATATTTCTCGTTATGACGATTTAAAATCTCACAAACCACAAGTTACAATTTCGACAAGTTTTATTATTCGAAATTATTCTCCTAATTGTTCTCCTGACTATTTATTATCCCATTCCATTGACCACTCCTGTGTGCAGGCGTTTCTCAGTTCTCCGTGATCGGACTCCATTCCAAACCCGACGATGCGGTGAGCGAGATCGATCTCATGACCGCCGTCTACGATTCAGCCGTGTTGCGCTTCGGTACCCCGGTAAAGTGCATAACCAGTGTTAATATCCCCAGCTCGTACCGGGGTTTTGATTGCTTGATTGATTGATTGATTGATTGATTGATTGATTGATTGATTGATGCATTGATTGGGTGATTGGATGATTGATTGATTGATTGATTGTTTGTTTGATTGTTTGATTGATTGATTGATTGATTGATTGATTGATTGATTGATTGATTGATTGATTGATTGATTGATTGATTGATTGATTGATTGATTGAATGAATGAATGATACAATCTATTTCACATGTGGGTACCAAGGTTGTTGTATGCATCGTGTTGTATGCATGTACGTCTTGGTGTGCTTCCGTAAAGAGCTTCCGTCACAGAGGAGTTCCGTTTGGATAACAAGATAAATATTATTTTACCAACCCAGTGCGTTGTCTCACTTTAGCAACAGGTACAAAAGTTGGTGCATGTGAGCGTCAAAGCCATGAATTTTCATGCCACTCTCTCTTCACAGCTTTATTTACAGACTCAGTCGTGTTAAATTCATGTTGCGAAATGTTGCTTTTTATCGGTTATGTTTGACTATACTTATGTATGTATTATACGTGTCCCAGAACTCCATTCTACTGGGTGACTTCAATGCTGACTGCAACTACGTGAAATCATCAGAATGGAGCGACATCAGTCTCAAGACCGACTCCCGATTTAAATGGCTCATCCCCGATTCCGCTGATACCACGGTCAAGTCTACTGACTGTGCTTACGACAGGTACTACTTGTATTTAAAGTTAATTGTGCGTTGGGGTGTAGAGGGCGGCTGGAGTATTCGGAACTCGGCTAGTTTGTGCGCACTATACTCACAGATCCAGCGCGTATTTCGCACCGCGCATGCGCAATGCGTGCACAAGAAGTCATCACGCGTCCGATTTACGATTCCAAAACCCTTGAACACAATCATGTAACAGAGAGTGCAATACAACCACAAACCTATGTCCATTTACTTTGTTCGTTTAAAATGTAGTCATAGATTTAACTTAAAGGGATAGTTGAGTTTTGGTAAAGAGAGTACAGTTTTGGTCAAACTGAATTTTAGTAACCAAAATGTGCACCATTACATTACAAACTAGAAGGCCGACAAAGTCAGCATACCCACGCCTCCCATTAGCCCTGTTCTACCCCTTCGTCGGCCTCAACCCTGTTTTGCTTACCGATGCATCCTAAAAACATAGTGATCAACCGTTGAACAGAATCCCCCACAACTCCAGGCATAGTAAACTATGCTGACTGGGTATGCCTGCAGGGAGGGCTTGAAAATGCCGACATCTGTCCAATTTATTGGCGATAAATGTAACATAAATCATGAATTCAAACAAAATAAACTATTACAAACAATAACAGATACCTTATCTTCCTGATTCTGCAAACTTTTATGTCCATTTCTCTTGCATAAATATGATTTTAGATCTTTTCATGACAGCTATCTGCCGATTCGCACGTGTTTTTACTAGCTGCCTGTGTAGTATAGATATGCCTAATATTTATGCATTGCAAATTGACGCAACGTTAAGCGGTACGATTGCTCGCAGAGTTTACACTAGATCATTGCACGCGCAACGCCGGAAATGCGCGACGCTGATTGGTGCCAGCAAACACTGTTGTGTCATTGGGGTATCATGGCAGCGAGCATAGAACTTCCATACGTTGTGTACAACGTGCACTAGCTATAACGTGCAGATATTATTTAGGCACACACGTGCATTAAATACATACTCAAACTTCAAGGTTCCACAGAATTTGCAGGGGTCAACCAATCATCACCAAAATCTAATCGATTCTTCCATGTCACTATCCAAACATTCCCTGAAAATTTGGTGCAAATCCGTTCACCCGTTCTCTAGTTATCTTGTACACAAACAAACAAAAAAAAAAAAAAAAAAAAAAACAAACAAACAAACAAACAAACAAACATACGCGACCCTTTACATAACCCCCTGCCGATTTCATCGGCGTGGGTAACTAATAGTTATAACTCCACCATGCTCAAAAGGAATCAAACATTTTATAAAAACGACTCCGGTTAATTCAGTAACGTGATTGGCTAATACCGATCACGTGGGCATTGATTACTTTTCACCAACTGCACTACCGTGCCGATACTGCGCAACCATCGTGCCGAAGGTGTGCAACCAGGGGGGTATCACTGCTGCCAGAGTGCAGCGATTTTTGCTCACCGGAAGAGCCTACAACTGGTTGCATTATGGGCTACTTGGGAACTACAGTTAACCAATCACAGAGTAGTTCAAACGCGTCGTCACGGGATCGAGGTCAATAAAACAAGTTCATATGCATTATGTCACAATGGCTCTCATTGTTCTCATAAGCGTGATGAAATCTAGGACAGTGCGCAGGAAAATATGCGCGATAGTCTACGCACTGCATAGCATGATGATTGGCCAAGTATTTCTAGGTCACTACGCGATGACGTAGAGAAGTAGGCTACGGGAGCTTCAAAAATCGGTTCACTCCGCCATGTTGCCCATGTACAAAGTCTATGGGACACGTGACTTGCGCGCGTTAAGTGAGCCTTCTAGTTGTTTATTCATACTTCTATGTGTGCAACCCCGTGACGTCACAATGCTTGTTTACATAGTTCTACGAAGACAAACTTGCGAAAGTGATTTTTTTTAAAGATGGAAAATGCTTCGTTTTGTAAATTATCTGTTCTGTAGTAAATAAATCTTAGCAGTTTCGTAAATTATATGGTATGTGGTTTGATATTGGTAAGTTTTGGAATGGAAATGCATAACATTCTTTGATAATTCTCACTTTTACGGGAACATTTTCGGCAATTTCCCATCGACTGCATTTGATCTGCTGAGCTGCAGAGTCAAATTCAGTGAAGCGAGTGCAGTAGTGATGATTAATTTTGTAAATTCCTAATAAATTCACACTCTAAAGAGTAAATAGACTGGGTTACTAATTGTGGCAAGTCTGTTTTCAATAATCCAGCAAAATAAAACAATCCGTGGTTGAGCTCGTTTTATAAAACAAATAATACTACGGTCTTATTATCGTGCGTCATGTAAATGCATCACACTCTCGGCTATGTTAGCCTCGCGTGTGATGCATTTACACAACGCACTCTAGACCGTGTATTATTTGTATAACAAACGACTAGTAAAAAGCAGGTTATCATTCAAAATGAGCTGTTAAAACTCAAGAGGGCGCTCTCATTAGTTTCAGCCATTGAAAATAAAATATTGTGAATGTGATGTTTTGTTGGTATAGTGATTAGATAGAGAGATAATCAACAACTAAAAAAACCTCTAGTAAATTTTTGAAAAGAGGAAGCATTTTTCTTAATTTGTTAACGGCTGGTTCAAAATTATAGAATTTTTGTGGGGCCCACAATTATTATAAATGATTATGTTTATGGATATTTCAGCCGTTTCTGAACCAATTTTGATCAAATAAAGTTTATTCTGTCATTAAAATTGTATGTTCTTTCAAATTTGACACTCAGTTTGTCATTATCTTACAAGAAATGTATTCTGTGTAGCGCCCTCTATACCAAAACTCAACTATCCTTTTAACCCTTGATAAAATCCTATAATTCCATGCGCTTCATAAAGAACAATATTTCCAAAATAAGAAGAAGCGGGAAAAGTTGAACATTTATAAAGGGTGATGATCTCTGAATTTGTATATGGGAATTGTGTTCATGTATTGGAACTCCTTGATCCAATCAATAATATTATCCAACGAAACGAAACAAATATATCAGTTTAAAAAAAAAGAAAATCAGTCAGAGATTTTAGAAACTCGTAATTGGTAGGTAAGTCGTGTGTTTTTACTATAATTGCTCAATTATACAACGATGATGATCATTTAATTTGTTTACATTTTAAAGTGCATATATTATGTTCATGTCAATTGGAAATACAAATCCATTAATATAATCCCATATAAAGCCCTTGATGTGGAAATCATGATCTTGAAATAAATCTTGATAATCTCACAACCTCTCCATTGTTCCACTGTTCCATGTCTCCGCCCCCTTTATCAGTTGTATACACGTGTGCATAAATATGTCTATACAAATAATATTATGTTCTTTATGTATCATCGTCATTTAGCCACTGAAGAAGATTCTGCTAGGATCGAAAATTTAGGCCCTATATTGACTCTCATTTTGGTATTATTTTCATTAATAAGAATCGTCCTGGCTGGTGCCGAATTGCATGACAACAGGGCATCTGGATACGTCTTCGACTTCCCTTCCTACTACGGTCTCAGCACCGATCTGGTCAGTTTACTAAGTTTTTAAAACTTTAAACCGATGACGAATAGTTTGTTTTCCTTTCGTGTTCTCTTCACAGGCGAATACAATAATCGAGAAGATGTTATGGTGTTATATAAAAACAAAAACAATTGGTATTGAACCTAGTAACTTGCTCTAAAATTGCTTGTTGACCTTATAAATCAATGGCTGGTGCATCATAGATAGTAATTGTTGATTTCTTTCAGTTCGTAACCTTTATTGTATATATGCCTACAAAAATACAAATAAAGACTAAATTAGAGCATGCTTCAGTTTTGTAATATATTTCAATCTCCGTGAAATTAATATTAAATACCATATTGTCCAATTAAGAATACATGCCCTACAATTACCCGAGGAATCATTCACAAAGAGGACACGTATACTTGTATTTATATGTAATTCTTTAAAGTGACTGAATCGTCGTACAAGATGGTGCTTCAATAAAAAGCTCTCAGAGATTCGCCACGTTACTACTCTTGTTGTGCACTCAGAACATGCATACACATACAGGCAAGTTGTGTGAGTGTTGCCTTACTTATACCAAGGAGGTACCAAGGATAGTACCTCCTTGCTTATACTGTTAGCATAACTCCGCCTGTTATACGTATAGACATGGGGCTGTATTTTGAGTTTCTGGAAAGCGCCCTCTTCTTTCGAAGACACATATTCTTTAATGTATGTTTGTCCTTCTTTTCTCAGGCTGAAGACGTTAGCGACCATTACCCCGTCTACTTTAATCTGTACTAGTCCACTGCCAACCGTCTGTGAGCAGGTATGGTATACTCTTCAAATCGAAATATGAACTATATGAACTAAACACACACAAAAAAGTAACTCCCCCCGTAATCAAAATAGCGTAACTTTTTAACAAATAGGGTTTTAGCAACATAACTTGGCAGGAATGTTTCTAAACTTATTGGCTAACGTCTCCGTGAAAATGAACTTGATCCACCGTGCCATGCATGAGTGGGCACACATTAAAGGCAAAATGTCACTTTTCAAAAGTCACAAGAGTCAAAAAGTGACAATTTTGCCTTTGATGTGTGGTCACTCATCCAACTTGGCGATGTGTTATAATCGTTAAATGAATATCAAGTATATTTCTATTTCTATTTTTATTTTTACAACCTTCTGCAGGAGACTGGGAACTTATTACGGACTAGACATTAACGAGTAACACCGAGACTGAGCCTGAAATGAACCAAGTCAATGCTTTACCGGAAAAAAACGTAGTATATACATTGAGTAAAATTGTCCAAATCCACAAAACTAACTAAAAACGTAATAAAAAATATATAGGTACTTTCATACCCCGTTGTATTCGTGTTACCAATAGAAGCATGGAACAGGTTTGGGCTTTTCGAATTTTCCTTTCGTTAAAAATATATTCACGATTTAAATGTGCGGATTTATAAGTATCCACTGGAGAGTCATAACTGTATACAAATTCAGTGCAATGAGCTAGCGAATATCATTTTGCATTTGAGCTCATTACTCGGCCATGTAACATCCATTTAACGTGAAATTTTCACATATTACCTATATAGTGGACATAACAGATCACAATAATACACATTTTATTAACCACTTGTCACTTTTTGCACATGTAAACAAAGTTACTAGATCCCTTTAAAGTGTAATCACACTGAGATTCACAGTGTGGATCGATATTGTAATCATGGTTGATCAAGTACGTTGATTTAGTGCTCATCACAGTGTGAGGACATTTCGAACACAATGTAAAATCACTGTGATCAGACTGTAACAAACAATGTGAGCACACCGCATATCTCGGGCATACTGTGAACACACTGTGAGCATAATCTGAACACACTGTAAACATAATGCGGACATATTGTGAACACACTGTGAGCATAATCTGAACACAATGTGAACACACTGTGAACATAATGTGGACATAATTGTGAACATACTGTAAGCATAATCTGAACACACTGTAAACACACTCTGATAATGAGATCACACTGTTTGTCACTGTAATCACATTCTGCATACACTCCGATCACACTGTGATACCATATGTGAGCACACTGTGTGAGCACACTGTGTTTACAGGTAGTTGCACAGTATGGTCATTGTGTTTGCATGGTATTTTCACCAAGAATATAACAAAGCCCAACTAGTAACCATATTTGGTGAGTATTTAAACTCATCGTTACTTATTTCACCTATCCAAACTAGACCTCGCAATAAACATAGCTAGCTCGGTTGTATGAAGACAAGTATTTAGGCTATAATTATTATATGATAAAACTATTTATTGAATTAAATTCTTTCAAAATTAGACTTCTAATTTGATTAAAACTCGGCTAATCTTAATGAAATTCAGTCGCTCTTATTCGTTTCATTTGTGTTGTGTTAGTATTATTCTAAAATTATCTTCCTTCAATACAGATCAAACTAAAGATAATTAAAGTTACATCTATTTTTTCAATTTGTTAGGTTACCATTTGCTAATTTCTCCAAACCAGTCATACTGGCTTTGGCGTTGATAGGGTATATCCCTTTTTTCTCTGTTTAGTGGTCTCGATCTCGGCCTCAACATTTTGACGGATCTCGGTCTCGACTTCTTGACGGACACCCCCCCCCCCTCGACAAAATCTTCACCGACACCCCCCCCCCCTCGAAAATTCTTCATCGACACCCCCCACCCCGAAAATGTTGGTCGTCGAAATAACACCCCCCCCCCCCCCCCCCTTGTAAAAATCCAAGTGGTCTCGGTCTCGAACATTTTTGAAGGATTTCGGACTCGGCTTCGAAAATTATTGACGGACACCCCTCCACTCCCCTCCCCCTCAATAATCTTCACCGACACCCCCCCCCCCCCTCAACAAATCTTCACCGACACCCCCCCCCCCACACAAAAAATCTTCACCGACCCCCCCCCCCCCCCCACACAAAAAATCTTCACCGATCCCCCCCCCCCCCCCCCCGACGAAAGAACCCCTCTTGTAAAAATCCTGGGTACGCCAGTGGTGTACACAACAAATATGTGTTAACTGTTTGACCTAGGGGTCTAGTACATCGTTCCCCATCGTCCAAATCCACGAAAATTAATAATACAATTTCAATGTATACTACAAAATGCAACGGGAGCTGCCCGCAAATGACGTCATGATATATACAATTCCCAAAATAGTCCAAACTGTCATGACTTTTTTGTTCTACCGTTTTTGGTCAGATTATCGCTCATATTTCATCTCATTCACCTTCTTCCAAATGACTAGGATGGGATGGTCTCCATACAGGGGGCCTACACCCTCAGGGGGTACTCGTGTATAT
This sequence comes from Echinarachnius parma, assembly GCA_037951105.1. Lineage (NCBI taxonomy): Eukaryota > Metazoa > Echinodermata > Echinoidea > Clypeasteroida > Echinarachniidae > Echinarachnius > Echinarachnius parma. The sequence continues at coordinate 54,005 of JBAMJV010004476.1, forward strand.
TGGCAATACGGGTATGCTCCGCTTCAAAGACCCCCTTTTTCTGAGCTGATCTGGTCTCTCCTTAGGTAGCAGTCACACCGCTAAACCGAATCCAAACCGACACGAGACCGAATAATTCGGGGACGTTTCGGAGACGTTCGGGGTGCTAACGGTTTGGTGTCGGAGTGGTATCGGAATTGTCGGTCTCTTTTGTTGTGACTGCTAACCCCAGTTCGGGCTCTTGTCGGTGCCCGATAAAGTGGAAGTTCGGTCTGGTTTCGGTTTGGATTCGGTTTGGCGGTGTGACTGCTACATTAGGGTCTCATTTTCATCAAAAAAAGACCTATGATGAAAACGTAGCCGCTCTATATATAGACCATGAGTTTTAAAAAATGGCCACTCCTTAGACCCACGTTTTGAAGTTGGCTGAGGCACACCCCCGCCAAAAGATAATTCGAGTATCCCCCCCCCCCCCCTTTCCCCCTCCCACTCCCCCTCCGGGCCTACACCGGACCCACACCATACTAGCTACGCCACTCAATTAATAATCTAGTCGATCAAAGGTATTTTGTTCGTGTGATCACGTGATAGCTGTCTGTAAACATTCGCGTGTTTAGTCATGTGATTTTTTATTTTTCGCCAGTGCGTTTCCGCTTTGAAAGTGAGCACACTCACGTATAATGTGCCCAGCTTTGCAAAAAGGAAACTGCCGCTACAATAGTTGTTGGAATTCCCCCGGTGGCGTAGCTACGACCCCATGCCCGCCCCGTCCCCTCGAATCTCAAATAAAATAACACAACGTAAGGAGATGATTACAAAAATAAAGAATTACATAGTTTTTGCTGTTGCTTGATGATGCTGCTGCTGTTGTTGTTGTTGTTATTATTGCTGTTGTTGCTGTTGTTGTTGTTGTTGTAGCTCATGCCCCCAAATAATACATGTGCCCACCACCGCCTACACCCCACTGAATACCCCAACATAATCTCTCCCTTCGGGTATTTTTCATCATAAATATCGCGTACTATTTGTGGGAAATCCCAGTTGAAGACGGTATTAGCCGTCTGACCGTTTAACTGAACATGTTTATCGTATAATTTACAAATACATCATTGGTATCTAGCGGTCACGGTTTGTGCTTGGTGAGTCTCTGAGATTAGACAGATAGTTGAGACAAATTTGTTCTGCTGACGTCTGCAGCGACAACGTGATAGCGAGTACAAACACAATCGTATACAGCAGTTTTATTTGAGTATTTTGGTAAGATATCACTCGCACAAAATATTGTGTATTATCCGAAATAGGAAGCATTACAAAAATGCAGGCATGCAGGTAGCGGTTATATTCATGACTTGTTAAATCTGGCTCGTTAATTGTATGATCATCATAAAACCTTCAACTCTTTGTATACATTTGCAGGTGCCCTTAATTAAACGTAGTAGTAGAACATTAAAACAACAAGTCATTCATATACCATCTACAATACAGGCTTAATTAACTCTATGTGATACCAACTCACGCGTTTAATGTATATGCAGAGGTTTTTCAGTAAGTGTTACTTTGATGTCCGGGTTTGGTTTGCATCAATGTTCTTAATCACCACCGACTATCATGACTATATTCATTCCTTTTTTTCCGTAACGAGAATCGGACTGTCCGCCATAGGCGATAGGGAATAAGCCCTCACTCTTTGACCACGCAAAAGAAATATAATTACAAATCAAACACGAAAGCCTTTATTTTGTGTTCGTCTGTTTGTTGAGCTAATTCCTTTCTGACAAGAGACACCATTGCTGTGTATGTTTAGTTACTAACTACACTACACTATGCATGCACAAAACGATGTCCACTCTGATCTCGAGTTTTGAACGGATAAAATTGACTGTATGAGCGCTGATGAGTGCCAGAAATAATGTCAACTTATTGCCCGATCAACTGAGTGTGGAGCTTTTTTTCAAAGGTGGAATGCTTTACTTACGACAGATCGATTCTCGAGAATTCCGTCTTTGAATTCAATGTGGGCGCATATGCATAGCGCAAGATAAGTCCTCTTGAAGCTAACGTACTTATCCCACTGTGTTAGTTACGTAACATCAAACTCATCATTTACAGTCGGAGTGAACTTGAAAAGTTGGTGCGCGAAGATTAAGTACAGTATTTGGACTTTGGCTATAACACGATAACAAAAATATGTCACGTGTATGCTACAAGTTGGACAGTGACCCCTTCAAGTAATATTAGCCTAAATGAGCCCCCAAGTTAGTAATTTGTCATTTAGGATTGTAATTACCCGAGCCGTGCAGTGGAGAAAATGAAACCGTACTTTGGTTTTCAATCATTTCCTTGTCTCAAGGTTCGATACACATTGGAAAGTTTGTAGGCAAGTTAGAGAGGTGGAAAACGGTTACTGCTTTTACCTGTTGAGTACAATCACCCGGGTAGGTTGTAGATCTTGTAATTGATGATGTTGGAAGATTAATACGACTGAATAACCGCTGACTCCTCATAGTATTGTTGTCATCGATGAGCTTGGCCATGGATTAAGTGAACATGTGAAGACGTTCTCATGGTTGGTGCTCATCGAATCGGTTAATACGGATCAAAGACCTACACCATGTGTGAATTAATGTCTGTGTTGGAGCTAACAAATAATTAAGCTTGGCATGCTTTTTTATACCATTCAACTATCGCAGTAGTGGGTACAACTTATTATATTTGTTTGGAGCAATATCTAAACCAACCAAGGTAAATAATATAACCAGTACGTGGGCTCGGATGTATTAACCCAACTAGACATTTGCGAATGCCGGTGCTTGCAACAACAACAAAAGAGTATATGGGAACAACTGGAGCCCCTTGACTTGCAGGGGTGGATAATACCAGTATAATAAAGTGTAACAGATTACATTATAGTTTGGACTCTTGAAATGAAAGACTACAGCATGTTGTTCTGCTGTTCATGGCTGTTGAGGAGGCATCAACATTACGACGAGCTGGATGATCAGGAACCCTACTCATACAGGGGTGGAACGGCTGCTACGGAGACGTCTGCTCTTCTCAAGAACGGGTAAGACTCTCGTATTTCTAGAGGTTTGTAGTTGGTCGTTCATTTGGCAACACGGTGAATTTCCTTGGTTAAAGCTGCTGTATTAGATGATAAACGATCAGTAAGTTCGTTATGCATCAAGTATTGAAACCAACTGAATGCGTAGATGGCTTGAACTCTCCGAGTGATACTTCCATTGTTACATTGTAGTCTTCAATGTAAAATGGGCAGTTGATTGTTTTATTGGTTGCCTGATTAAGTTAGTTGTTGGATCGTTTATATATTTTGTTCCAATTTTTTTTTTTTTACATCAGTTGTATAAACCATGAAAAACGCAAATATTATGTGCTGCTACTTATCAATCTATAATATTTTTGTATTATTGTTGTTATTGATTCAAACATATAAAGAAACTGACCAGAAATATAATGTGATTATTATTTTTGATAACCTCCATATATACCGTGATGTAGGTATGTGTCTTTCATCCCCAGGAACACCTCCCTGGTCGACGCCTACATCGCCAGCTACAGGTCCTGGGAGGATGACGTCAATCTATGGACGGACCCTTATGACGTCACACACTCGAGGTCGAGTCAGGACCACCAACTGGACACGCTTGTCGGCGACTGGCGAAAAGCAGACTCAGAGGAGGTACGTATTATTATGTCACTTATCGCCTTTTCATTAGTTTTGTTTGTATGTTTGTTTTATTTTTCAAATCCTTGTTTGATAGTCGTTCCTCAGTGAATATTTGTTTGACCATTAACGTCTGACCTCACACATAATTATGTTGAGGTCAAGTCAAGATCACGAAGTGCACTCGATCATCGGGGACACGAAAGACAGACTTCGAGGAGGTACATGGGTGTATGCCCCGATTCGTTTTGTTTTGCTTTTGTATTTGTGTTTGTTTATTTATTTGTTTGTTTGTTTGTTTGTTTGTGTGTTTGTTTGTTTGTTTGTTTGTTTGTTTATTGGTTTGTTTATTTTATTTTTTTTTTCTTCTTGATTGATAGTCGTCCATCATTGTCATTTTAGTCAATGACCTCGAATTCGTCCCGTTGTTAGGGTTCGAGCCTGCTCGCCTCGGACTGGCAAAAGACCTAATCTAAGGCCCGGATTGGAGAAAGTATGTCACTTCATGTAATTGAATGATTTATTCATAACAATTTAAACAACTCCTTAATTTAAATTAATGTAGCAAAACTACAACATATAGTTGGATGGATATTTATGCTTCAGTTAATACATCTTACGAATCGATAAATAAGAACATAATTTATATTCATTATAATGACACCACCATTACGTGCAAACATAATACTTTCCGTTTCGATTATGCAATTCATGAACATGGATCATTAACAAAGTAACGACGTTACGTAAAATATTACAAGTGAAAATGAAAACGTAATGATCATAACGAGTGGCGTAGCTATATGTGGGACATGGGGGGGGGGGGCTTGTGCCCCCTCAATTAATTTTACTAAAACAATAAAATACATCAAGGGAGATCCTTCATACAACAAATAAATACATAGAGTGTGCACCCGATCAGCTTTTTTTTATACAACTCCTTGGCTTGACTATTCCACCGATCATTACCGCAATATACATGTATAATATTTCATGGAAATATATTAAGATGGAAATGTTATTTACCACAATTATATTTTCAGTATCGGTCCCTCTATATATCTATACTCAAGAATGCTGTCGTAAATGTGACATATGGCCGTCAAACAGATCTCTGTCTCGTGATGATTGTGTAATACGATCGTTATCTTTGAAGAGTGGCACTTCCGTTGTATATCTCATCCATGGTTATGTGCAATACGTTTGATTATAATATATATTTAAAGAAATTGATTAAGAACGCCTGGCACTATGAAAGCTGCATTTACAAGCATATAACAGATCAGTATACCGACAAGACCTAAGTTAACAGCGTCGCATGCTCAGTCCAAATGGGCAGGAAGGGGGAGTGAATTACGGTTTCCATAATAATTGGGCAATGCCCAAATAAATTTGTATGTTCATGTCTACTAGCTGTGTTCCTCTTTTTTTAAAATTATTTCCGAGCAGAATAATGAGGGAAGTGAGCAAGGTTCTATAATATACATAATGATGTAATTATATATATTTGTTTATGAATGTGTGAGGCGGGGTGGGGCGCTCAGTGGGCTGCTGCCCCCCCCCCCCCCCCCCCCCCGGCCCTTCCCCCAAATATTTTTGAAAACACATTTTTCCGGTCAACCATCATATTTTGGGACAAAATCTACTTATTTTCGGCCTATATATACGTTATAGGATTTCTTTCAAGGCGGGAATATTGTATTCGACAAACGACCTCAGTCCGAAACACTGCCAGTACATACTGGGCTCAGTGGAGATTTTCCGGCCCCTCTATAGCAATGCTCACCTTGGCTTTGCCGCTGACTGAAGTCCATGTTTGTTGGAGAAGATACTGTATCAGTTAACTTGCACGTGTTATTATGTTGAGTGCGATTAGAACAACCTTAGACATGAAAAGCTGCACGCAATCAAACATAATTTTCTAGTGTCATATAATTGGAGCAAGAAAGTAAATAATAATATGTACAGAGTTATAACCCTATAACTGTACAATGTCTACATTACAACCTATTCGTCCACCCTGCCATGACGACGGTGACTGACCTTTAATTAATATTGCATGTGCCTCTTCAGTATCAAAACATTAAATAATGACAAGACATAAATTATTATGCTTTGTCTAAGTTTACAATCGTTTTGAAAGCATGTATTTTTTTCTGTTTTAGAGGCATACAGTACGTATACATTTAATTTTCTACAAAAGTCTGTATGAATGTCAAAATATTATGTTGATAATAATGTAAAACCAACCCTGCCATGCCCTGCTAATTCATAAACCACATAGATCTATTATTTTCTTGAAATAATGAAATCGGTGGTAATTGAATAAAAATGATTCCACATTATTATCCAGACCATATGCATGGACACAGTTTATCTCCCAGTAATGATTTCACATAGTTTTGTTTTAACGCAGTAATGGGGCTAAACAGCTTGTTCTTTGACGTGTTTGAGACGGGCTTTGGTATAATAGTAGATTGAAGCTGGACGATTGCTTTCTTTAGAACCATGACCCATGGCCATGACCATGAGTTAGCTGTGACATCCCTCTTCCTTTCTCCTCCACGTCTCTCCAGGAGAAGAAGGAGATCTACCGGAGGATCCAGGCGATACGATCGGGCAGGAAACGGGTCCAGGACAGGTGGAAGAAGATTCTTGCAGACTTGGGTGAGTCGCAGATTTTGTTACAAACAAATTATTGGCTAATGCAAACATTCAGCTCGGAAATTTTAATTTTGAGGACAAAAATGTGGACGAAAGTTCCAGATTCTTTTACTGTTACTTTCATTTTAATTCACAAAACTTTTTGTTCACTCATTATGTATTTGAAGAGGGTTTCCGGAAACGACCTTTGCTATAACTGTTTTTATTGCTCAGTTATAAAAAGCATCGGTCTAGAAATGTGAGAGTCTGGGTTTCGATTCCAGGCTAAACCCAATTTTCGTTGCTTATTTGGTTCATTTATTGAATTTGTTTCAATTTATTCACCTGTCATTCACGCCTTGAATTCAACACCCCCTTGTCATCTCTCTCGCCGTCATTCTCTCTAATGATAGTAAGCTGAACCATAATTATGATCATTTCACTCGAACCCCAACTACAACCAAATCCTGATAAACCTCGATTGTATCATTCAATGGTAATTTTATTATCCTTGTCGCATTTAGGATTTGCAACGGAGGCTGAAAGTCTTGTGTCGGTCAGTGCAGCGTCCGGCGTGGCCCTCGCCGAACCACCGTCCGACCAGGCCACCGACCACCACCGCGTTCTCGTCAACGAGAGCGAGCTGTTCGGCGATGCAGAAGTGCAGGAGATCAGATATACCATTGTGCTGGTAAACATTTTCATTTGAATATTAGTGATTACTTTATTTGTAGGCCTACTGTTATATTTGTTTTAATCACTGCGAAATCAAAGCTGTATTATACATCTTCATCAGTATAATTATATAGATAGATATAGATATATAGATATAGATATATAGCTATAGATATATATAGATTCTTCAAATTCATAGTATTCTGCATAGTATTTTTACAAATTAGGAACAGAGGCGTGTTGATTTGCCCACGAAATTTATATTGCCCTCACCCCTATGGATTGGTTATGTGTGTAACCATTCTGAGTGAGTGTCGCTCCTAAATAAAGAATGTTAATGCACATACACCATAACACTTGGTGTAATTTGAAAGGGGCGTTTCGGGGGCATTCCATGAAAATTAATTATTTTCGTAAATTTGTATCCCCGATTCTTTTCCAGGACCGTTTAATAGATCTGGACGTGGCTCGGGATTTTGTCACGAGGGCGAAAGAACTGTATCCAAAGGAACCAGAAGGCATATAGCGCCAGCTTGGACGTTACCGTCGACTGACCGTTGCTTTGACGTTGCATGGTCGCTGTCCGGATCAGTGCCGTCGATTGAACATTGTATAGTGTAGTCATGGTCGCTGTTCGGATCTTGATTATTGAACTGCTCGGAAGAATGCGTCATGTTGAAGCATCAAGAACCTCTCTAACTAAAGGAACCTGGAGGTTCATATCACAAACTTGAACATTCCCGTCGACTGACCATCATTTTGTTACATTGGTCGCTGTGCGGATCCTAATTATAGAACTCATAATTAGGGGCAGAGGCCTCATAATTGAGCAATTAGAGATCACAACGTTGAACATTCTCAAAGATTGCACTATTACTTGGCCTTTTCATGGTCCATGATCGGGTCTTGATTATTGAACTACACCGGGAGGACACTGTCGAGCAATCAGCAGCGTCTCTTACGTTGAATATTAAATATTTTAGTGAAAGGGTTTGCCCGGACAACTTTCTATGTTACTCATGTTAGTGATACATGTCTGCCAGGAAACCTTTACTGATGAGCATGCATGGTCGTATTGGTCTATCGTACGTTGTGGATGAAATGTTCTAGAAAGAAAATTAATAATATCCATCCTGCATTGGCATGTTAGGTAAAACGTGGATCATTAAAATTGTTTGCGTGAGACACGAGTAAGACAAACAGATACTATTCTGCTGAAGAATCCACTGAATCAGTGGATTGAGAAGTCACGGGAGTCGGAGGACATCGAGTCATTGACCAAACCAGCCTTTTAAGAAGGCCTCACTTCTAGAAGTTAGAAACGGCTGGTGAAAGAATAGTCGAATGTACTGGGAAGCTGTATCAGTGATAGTGTGATAGTCGCATTTGCCAGTTGTTCCTTCCATAATTATGTATTCAGCTCAGACGCGATGCCTATTTAAAATGAATGATAAATATGCCCGAACTTAAAACGAAACGAATCATGAATTGTCTGAGGGTATTTAATCTTTAACACGCATTCGCGAAAAGTCCCATAGATCTCAAGATTGGGGGGTTCATACCCCCCCTTCAAAAAATGTAAGCGGTCTCGAGGCCACTGTTCAGTGGTCTCGACCATCATAACCAATGGTTTCGGCCCCCGAAAACCAAGTGGTCTCGGTCGCGGCCTTGAAATTGTTGACGGACTTCGGTCTCGGCCTCAAAAATTTTAGAAGGATCTCGGACTCTGCTGAAAAATCCTCACCGACACCCCTCCCCTCGAAAAATCCTCACCGACACCCCCCCCCCCCCCCTCCCACCCCCTCTAAAAATCTTCACCGACACCCCCCTTCAAACTTGCACAATCCTCACCGACACCCCCCCCTCGAAAAATCCTCACCGACACCCCCCCCCCCCCCTCGAAAAATCCTCACCGACATCCCCCCCCCCTCGAAAAATCCTCACCGACATCCCCCCCCCCCCCCCCCCCCCCGATGTGTATGTGTATTTACGCTATATTATCGTTCGTAAATCCGTGGCGGAATAACTCAATATAATAGAGAATTAAAGATTCTATTCACCTTTTGCATGCCAAACTAACAAATAAAAAATTGCGATATTATTGTCTTTTATATGTGATAAATATAATTTAAGAAGTATTCTAAAGGTTTATGACTTGATTATAAGACCACCTTACGCATCACAGTACTATAACTGTTCTGATAACGAATATTCGTAACAATACTGATGTAAAATACAATCGCTATATTTCCTGTATATATGTAAAATAATGAAGTGAAAATACAACAAATGTTCGTTTTAAATAATAAAAACATATTTATGTAAATTATTCGACTATTACAATGTTTTATTGTATGTACTTCCGGGTCGGTTCTTAAAGGGGAAGTTTAATTCCCCAAGAATTAATGTGGATTGAATGAAAGGAGAACAATTTTAGAAGCCCAATAGTGAAAGTTTGAGCAAATTTGGATTTTCAATTCAAAAGTTATGATTTTGGTAAGTTTTGTTTGCCGCCCTCTCTAGATGCCAATTTGCCAAAATCTGTGATGCCATAGGAGGACAACCTTCCAATGACTTTGTACACACATTTTCATATTTTTTAACTTTTCGTGGATTTCACTGGACCAGTTGAGGAAGTTTTACCTTAAATGCATGCCCATTTACCACTTCTCTAACATATCTGAGAATGAGAATAGAAGGACGATGCTTTTTCATGAAAAGTGACATTTTGTGAAGTTTTGTTGTACAGTTCCAATGGGAGTTGTCCATCTGTGACATCACAGATTTGGCAAAGAGCCGACTAAGAGGGCAGCAAACAAGATTTTTATCAAAAATTTGAAAAGTCATAATTCTTGATTGGATTATCAAAATCTGCTCAAACTTTCGCTATTAGATATCTAAAATTGTTCCCTTTTCACCCATCCTGCTTAAAAGCTTGTAGAAACTTCCCCTTTAACATGGCTCTTAATATGACATGCAATATTTTTTTTCTAAGGCGTCCACACGACTCATTTTCTTAAATTAAAAGTCGTTCCCGTGGGATGTTTCACGAATCTAAGTTGAACTTAACTCAACTTAAGTTGGACCTAACCATTATGAAGAGCCGTTAGTTCCTTTGTACAATTGTTGAAACAGTTCGTTTGAAAAGGCATTAAGTTTAATCAAATCAGTTATATTTTTTATTATCAAGGAGCCTTGAAATAAATGATGTATATTTGTTTTGGAAGTCTCAAATATTTGTATTTTTGCTTTTGAATATGTTTTATCCAAAGGCTACAACAAAATGGCTTCCCATAATTGTTAGGGCCAACTTAGAATCTTTGTGAAACACCCCCTGGACTATAATAAGTTATTTCTTCTTCTTATAAGGTGTGGGTGCTATTTCGATTTGTAAGTCGAGGGAACGATTTACAAGTCGTAGGAATGACTTAGAAAAAATACTTTATATGGGGTACTGTAGTTCATAAGGTTTTCTTTTATTGAAAGTAGTCATCATTCATTCAGCAGCGTATTAAAACAAACAGTCTTTTTGACGCTACTAATTTATGCAAACGCACCAACAAACAGACTGACAAATGTACTGTCAAACACATATGCGTACACAAACTTCGTACAAGCTACAACTAACTCGCTTTTTATATAAAGATACGCGTGCTGACATCGAATACAATTCAATGATAATCAAATTTGAAAAAAAGATTATGAATACAAATTGGCGATTATTCGTTTTGTCAAAAATATTATGTTCCTATGATATGAATTATCCTTCTTTTCGACACGTAAAACGTTATTTTGAAAAACATTTATTTTCAACATCACAAGTTATATATTTTCCTTTGCAACCAAATCAATATTCTAATTTCTAAATCCAGATTAATGTGTTATTATGAACCACGTCTAAACAAACGAAAAATTGTTTGGTCCACGTGGTCACCCCCTCTCTGGCATAACTACGGGGGGACCTTGAACTTTGATTCACAATTATCAGATTATCTTCCACCTCTTACGACCTTGCTGATTTTATGTTATTGTAAGACATCAAAATATAATTTGCACTTTAGATATTATTTTGTTCTAATACAAGATGTATAAATCATCATATACAGTATAGGTACGAACGACACTCGTTCTTGACTGTGAAACGATTCAAACGATCCACCATATAATAATAGTAAGTAAATATGAACAACAAACAATATAATAATATTCTAGGCAACCTTCTATGTTACGTATTCTCGTTATCGGGATTATCATAATTGTCCTGGTCAAGGTACCAAAGACCCTCATTTCTGAAACGATCTACCTTGACGTCATGACCGATGATCCAGTTGTTATGCACCATCACCTGTTCGACGTCCCGGTTCTGCTTGCGCCACTTCGGGTTGAAGTACAGGTGCCCGCTGGGGAACAGCCGGGGGTCCATCACACCCCTCTGCAGGTCCGGGAATTTATTCCCCAGTAGGAGCTGATTGAGGATGCGCTGGTCCGGGTAGGTAGGGTGCACCCCTAGGAGACGCACCCACTCCCGCACGAAGGCGATGGTTTGAGGGGTCGATCGGTAAAATGTGAAACCTGCGCAGTAGATAAGGGGATCGTGGCTGTCCTCCTGCAACCAGATGTCATTGACGAATGTGTAGGCGGAGCTATTCTTGTCACCATCGTTATCGCCGTTGTCGTCGCCGTCGTCGTTGTTGTCGTTTGAACGCGCGAAGTACGGGAATGGATTATTGAGCCATACGATGTCGACGTCTGAAAACAGGACGTCGTGTCCGCTCTCGAGGAGCTGCAGGATGTATCCCGGACGTTTGTTGACCAGGGCTTTGTACTCGGGCGAGTTGAATCGCAGCCCTTCGATGGGCGACTCACCGATCCCGGTCATGATGAGGTTGAGCTCGACGTCCGTGCGGTTGTCGAGGTAATCGTACGCTTCGCGATCCTCTGCTACAAGCGTCACACCTGACTTGATGCCGCAACGCTTTACACTCTCCAACCAGTTGTCAGTGAAATCTAGGAACGCCTTGTTGGTGGACGCCAGGATGACGGGACCCGTGCCGTTGACTCCCTTCATATCGTTTCGTAAAGAGGGGGCCGCCGGGGTACTCTTGGGACGAGGTTTTCGGCGCGCTCTCGATTTCTTTTCCTTGTCCCTTATCTCCTTCGATGTGACGCTCACCGTATAATTCATTTCCGAAGGCTTTTCGGTAATTGTCGATTCTGTAAAGGTGTCATTCTGCGTAGTTTCATTAAGGGATTGATCTTCTAATATATTTGTGTTTCCATCAATATTTCTGATGGTATCAATATCATAACTTTGCTTTTCTTCTTCTTTTGCTTTTCTTTTCGCATGTTTCTTCGAAGATTTACGTCTCGAAGGTGAAGTATTTTCTGTTGTGTTTTTAAGTGTTAACGACATTTCCGATTCGCCCAACTTATTTGAGATCAATACTGTCTCATCCGATGGGGCATTTGTGGGATCACTCTTTGGATTACTGTTTGTTGTATGTTGTTGGTTTAGATCGGGTAGGTCCGTGGTGAGTCGTCTTGTCAGTTGTCCATCGTTCTCGTGTGATGACCCTTTCATTTGTTCACTTCCAACCGCCATGTGTTTTATTATAACCATATCTTTGTCAGGAGTAACGCCAAATTTACTTTCATTAGAATCGTTACTTTCAATGACAGGATTTTGTTGTTGTTTTGTTTCTTGAAATTCTGTGTCAACAACTTGTAAAGGAGTGTCCCTTACTAACGCCTCTTTCTGCCTCTCTTTCTTTCGCGAAGATTTTGACCGTTCTTTTGTCTGAATCTGAATTATGGCGTCATCATGGACGACGCCGCTCTGCTCATTCACCGCAAATACAGGTTGTGCAGATTTATACATTACATTCGATAGCGGAAACTTCGTACTTTGAGTCGTATCCTGGTCAGATTCCATCCTTAAAAGTTCTTTCAAGGGATCTGTCGACGACATGCGGTCTTTGACGCGGAGCACATCGAGCGGGGAGGCGGTCGATGGCGTGGTTGACCTCGAAAGGAACTGCTTCCAAGATGGCGGGTAGGTGACGTAAGAGTTGAGCGACTTTGGCATCAGGCGATCTCTCCTTAGTGTGTGAGACAGTCTGTGCTGCACGAAATCTAGTAGAATATTGCGGGAAAAGAGGTGGATTTTCATTTTATTGATATTATAGTGTCAGTGATGTAGTGCGGTTGCACTGATTGGTGGGCACGCACATTACTTGGGGCACTCATTGTGTATGTGTTGATTTTTTTTTCACAAATTGGTTACTTATTTCTTGGTATTGTTTTTGTCGCATAATTGGGGCACAGCCCAACGCCTTCCTCCCCTCCCGTAGCTACGCCACTGGATAGTGTTTAACTATCAGCTATAATTCTGTTATATGGTTTTGAAACTATCCGGCAAAAATTATAACGATATTAATTATGACCTTCATTACATAACTTAATTACATAATTATCACATTCATAATTTCATATATTAGTAACTGGGTTATTTTCATTTTAGCAACCTTTCATTATAGAGCTAAAAAGTTAAACTCTTTATTCATGTAACGATGGCTATAAAGTTGTATTTAAAAAAAAATACATTGAGGTTAAACTACTTTAGAGTATGTATCCGAGTTACAACAAATGTAAGCAACGATTCTTGTTATTTGTTATAAATAATGGCTACTACTTTTATTATATCTGTCTTATGAATAATCATAGTATAGCGTTCGTCTCGGTGGGGGACAGCAATAAAGCATTATTATTTATATAGCTTGCCTTGCATCAGTGGCCTAGCTACAACCCCCCCCCCCCCCCCCCCCCCCCATCCCCCTCGATAATATGACAAAACAATTACAAATATAAGGTTTAAAATGTACAATGTACATAAAAGGACATACAGGGTGTTTATAAAAAAGCGGAACCCAACTTCCACCCGCAATATTTTATTTAATCAACATAATTATATTTATTGCTATATGGCATATCAAAGGTCAATTCATACTCTTTCGTTTGATACCAAATATGTTGTGATAACGTAATGCATGATTGAATAAAACCTTTTTAAAAAGGGTTATGTAAAAAGTACTTTGCGCACGAAAGTAGAAACTAATTGTTAAATGCAGTGTAAATAATGAAACAGTAGACAAAGTCAAGTGACATTTCATGATGTTTCTTGATTCATAGTTTGACATTTTATTCAGAAGAGTTGAGGGTCCAAAATCATCCCCAATGTCCTACCACATGACCCCCATGTCTGTCCGCACAGGTTTGTGCTCGTGTTCAGTGGTCAGTTGCTTGGTCAGGCAAGGAACTGATTAAAAAAGTATCTCCATGTTCATTTATTTACGGAACAAAAGGATTACAAGACAAAATAACACAAGGAGAGGTTTGAATGAATGACCATCAGCCCGTGTTATAAAATGGGTAGAAGAATCCCTGCATTCTGATTGGTCAATTAGCATGTAAAAGTTTTTTACTGATACATGGCTCACTTTAGTTTGATTTTCATTTTTGTTTCGCTTATTTTATAAAAACTAATGCTGCACAGGGGTATTTTGTGGATTAAAAAAAATAATAATAATTAAAAAAAAAAAAAATTTATCATTTAAAAAAATATTTCTGTTAAAATTGATATAAATTTTTTTATTTCATCTAAAAAATAAAAAATAAATTTTTTTTTAAATCAGATTTTTGTTTTCATTTTTTATTTTTAAATTAATATAAACAAAATGTTATAATTAAAAAAAAAAAAAAAAATTTAAATGTGAAATCAAATTTTTTCCCAGCCATGGGTCGGTACTTTTGCAGCCATGGGTCGATACTTTTGAAGCCATGGGTCGGTACTTTTGAAGCCATGGGTCGGTAAATTTAGCCAATTTAGCCATTACTGGGAAAAAGTCTGATTTTCACATTTTTTCGCGCCCATTTTATAAAACAAATGCTGCACAGGCATATTTCGTGGATCAGTAAGAATTGTATGCACTCTTTTAACTTTGGAAATGGTCTAAAACCCACTCGCTGCGCTCGTGGGTTTAAACCATACCAAAGTTAAACTCGTGCATCCAATTCGTACCGATCCACTCATGCCTGTGCATCATTTGTATATTGATGAATAGATCTAAATCTTGTGCGCAAAGCAAAAGTGGTATTAAATGAAAGAATAATAAATCATCTTTAAGATGATATATTGCAATAAACATAACTATGTTTACTTCATAAGATATTGCTGGTGGAAGTTGGGTTCCGCTTTTTTATAAACACTCTGTATAAAGTGTGTCCCATTTTATTCGAGCCACACTACGCCGTGCACCGACGCAGATTCATTATTGTTGTTGTTTTATTATACTATAAAATAATACATTTCGTATGATTAGTGAAATAAGAAATTAATTTCAAATAGCGTGAAATATTGATTAATTTATGACATTCAAAGTCTTACCGTTCCTGTAGTACAAGAATGACATCATGGTGACAGACACGAACAGAGATAGGAGAAGGGAGGACCATCTTCGGACGATTCGACTCATGCTAGATGAGGTGGAAATAAAATATAGTATGGAAAATGTAGTGAATGTGATGTGATGGTTGTGGTCAGGTAGTGATGTACAGTGGTGCAGCTAGCTCCCGGTGCAGCTACGAGGGCATGGAGGCACGCCCCCCCCCCCCCCGCCCCCCCCCCCCCCCCCATAATTGTACAAAACCAATGAAAAACATAAGCCTCTTTATAGGGCTTTGTAGGGGAAATCATAAAAGAGAAAGAGAAACATATAATTAACTTTGAAATTATGATGAATTTAATATTTTTGTTATATCATTCATTAATTGAAAAACCTTTAGTAATGACTGTGTTTCTACAAGGGTAAGACTAATATAGGTTTTCCCGCTCAATTTCGCGATTGTGTCAATCGAATTGATAATAGGAGCAAACGAATTCGCGCGATTTGCGATCGCCGAACCAAAGCAGCATTTGAATTCGTTAATAGTCTTGCAAAAACACGTAGGAGCAAGTGAATTTGCACAAAGTGCATACCTTTTCATCAATGGTCATTCGAATTCGCGAAAGGGCAGTTGACAGTTGGCTGCACATTCGCGAATTCGAATGCCCATAAATGAACTTCTGTGTCTATTCACGAAAGCGTGTGCGTATGCATGAATTCGCATGCACTTATTCGGAATTTGGAAGACCGATACCAACGATTACGCGGCAACGCGCGAATTCGAATGACCCGAAATTAATTCGATTGAAAAAAGTGCAAAATTGAGCGGGAAAACCTATATTATATGCACCACAAAAATATTGTCAATTTTGCAATGATTATTAGACTTGGAACCAAACATGGTGGCTTAGCGGTTTATAGAGTGTCCGCCTCATGCACGGGAGGTCCCGGGTTTGAACCCTGACCGGGTCGTACCAAAGACTTAAAACATTTTACTTTCTGCCTTCTAGCCAGGCGCTCGGCATTTATAGAACATGTAGAATGGAGAAGGGAAAGTTATTCACACGAGTTACCAGAGGACTGGCCTCCTTCAGTAGCTTACGCTACATTTAGTAGACGTGTGGCCTAGGGCTTATGAATCGGAGATAGGCGCCGCCTTATGTGCCAAAATTGGCACGGGGAGGACTCTTTTAGACTTAGACTAAAGTATATTATAAATCTAACTTAACAGTTATCAATTTATCTATACAGGGTGGCCCCAAAAAAACGGAACGGGGCACTTCCCAAAGATAAAGTAACAAAATGATTATCTCCATCGGATAGGGTGTCTGTTACAATGAAAAACGATACCAAGAATAGTCATTTTGGTCGTGTAGTTTTTGTTTTAGGGCGCTCTGAGTGACACCATGTCAGGCTCCCATTTTGGTCAATTTTTACCAAGTCAGTGCTTGATAAATCGCACCTACTGCCCGTCATAGCATCGAACAACGAGCAATACGCGCGCCATTGTTAGTGTGCATTCAGCTGTGCGCCGAGAGAATGGGCATAGATGCTCGATGCTATGACGGGCAGGAAGTGCGATTTATCAGGCACTGACTTGGTAAAAATTGACACAAATGGGAACCTGACATGGTGGCACTCACAGCGCCCTAAAACAAAAACTACACGACCAAAATGACTGTGTTTGGTATCGTTTTTTCATTGTAACAGACACCCTATCCGATGGAGATAATCATTTTGTTACTTTATTTTTGGGAAGTGCCCCGTTCCGTTCTTTGGGGCCACCCTGTATAGATAAATTGATAACTGTTAAGTTAGATTTATAATATACTTTAGTCTAAGAGGTCCTAAAACGAAACAAAACTACTCGTCCAAAATTACATGCACCTTGTATATCTTATATATTGTACATTGTATTATACAAACGATTGTTTTTGTTATGATATATGTTATTTCATCTTTTTTTATTTAACAAAACATTTTCACATTCATCATAATTATTATGTTGATACTTAAATATGCATTAAGACTAACATTAAATGGAAAGCTTAAACATGGAGTAAAAATTTATCTATTAAGCTAAAGTAATACTCACATTATTTGAATGGCAAGCAATGTGGTATGGCAGATCGTCCCTTACTTGATTAATCTGTGAAGAGAACAAATTGTATTGTAACAATAAAGGGCAATCAAATTGCAAGTCGCTCTCGTAAGATTTCTTTAAAATTCAAAATATGAACATTGATTTATTTTTGTCATTACAACTAGATAACTATCATAGCTATTATCTAATTGACTGCCAACACTTCTCTGTCTACCCAAAATAAATTCGAGAACTTACCTTACGCCGTTAATGTTCGTGTATCAGCTAGGTAATGCCATTTCTGCAACAAGTTTTTACATTAATCTTGAGGATATTTTACCAAGGAATATATGAACACTCTCTCACATCTTTTCGGGCAGTATCCTCTCGCAGACTGGGTCGGATGATGAATGACCATCATTCTATAGTTACCTATCCCTTTTGTGTCCAACCACAACATCCACAACTTTCTCCTTTGCTTAATTCTTCGATAATGTTTTATGTGTGACGTCACAACTGACAAAAGCTTAATTGTTTTTTCTACTTGATATAAAGACGGTACCACGACCCTCTTAAGTACTTATGACAACATGATTCCGGTTTTCTTCTCCTTTTCTCTTTCGTATACCCAACTCTCTCACGATTACTTAATTCACGGAGTTGTGTAAACTTAAGACCTGGGGCGGCTGCGATGATGTAGGGGCACAGAAGTGAAACCGGGGGGGGGGGGGGGGGTGGGGGTGGGGGTGGGGGCATAACATTTTGCTCCGGTACCGGCGACAATTGCTTAGAGTGTTTATTGCCACATTATCGTTTTAGAAAAATAAAAGGTTTATAGTTTTATTTTGGTTTAGTACACAATTAGGGTTGGGGTCTGGTTTTTGGTATGTGCTAGAAACTTTCTCAGTTTATGGAAACTTTCTCACTAGCGGAGCATTTGTCGCTGGAGCAAAGTCATGGAACTATGATACCCAGCTCTTTAGGGAAGTCTTACCCACCTCCACCCCCATCATATAGTTGCTCACCCACGTTTGTCATTGTGAAGAAATAAAAAAAGAAACAAAACATAACATATTTTCATTATCGTTTTTGTATATATTGCACTGGAATAAGTGCCCCTTTTTGTACCCTCTTTTGGTTGCCCCTGGCTACATCCAGTGACGTAGCTACGGGGGAGGCCTGGGGGCGGGGTCACGCTCCCCAAAATAATATGAAAATACAAAACAGAAGGTGAAAACCTGGGGGACAAAATAAATAAGGTGTATGATTCGGAGCCCCCCCCCCCCCCCCTCCCCGAACAATCCGACCATGCTACGCCACTGGTTCCACCACTGGGCTGTATTACATAGGGCTTACCGGGTCACCTATAGACCCACAGACCCATCACCCATTAACCGTGACATGCTTCTACAGCTCACCCGTTGTCCCTCGAAACCTGCGATCTCGCTGCCACCAGCTTCACGTCATCACACTACACACAATGCAGTCAAACCTGTCTATAACATCCAGCTTGCTGGCCACGAACAGTGATTTCCTTCATAGAAAAGGCAATATTATGGAACCTGTCTATAGGGGTCACCTGTCTACCGTGGCCATTTTTCTTCTAACTCCAATTATCATACAAATGAATGTTTTTAAATTGTCGAAACAAACAAGTATGAGTTAATTTAATAATACTACAAACTGGCCATTTTGATAGACGCTAAATGACTAAAATCATTTGGCATAGTACTCTATTACTAAATATATATATATTTGACTCGTTATGACAACAACTCTAGTATAATCGGCAGCTGCTCATTAATGAGACCCTTCATACGACCAATTGGCGACCTGAGATAGGAAATCAAACACTTACATCAGCTTAGGCCTCAATGTAATGGGCACTCGAGGGCAGAGAAGAACAAGTAAGCACACTGGAATCACCATCACAAGAGGCAAGGGGGTTCCCATGGGGGGGGGGGGGGGTCTATAGCCTGTGCCCTAAATATAATATACATACTTGTGATATGCCTTTCAATTGTAATATTCCAATATTTAATTTACAATATATTTTGGCACGCAATGAAACTATTGTACAATTTATCAAATGTACAATAAAATGTCAAAAAATAACAACAAAAACCCAAAACAAAAATGAAATATTTTCAAAAATACATATTGATTATTTGAAAACACTGAGAAGGGACATTGTTTATTACTAGAGATGTTGCAGCCCACAAGGGAATTGTCCTTATTTTGAATAATGGGACTGACCAAATGCAAAATAAAAGTCAAACAATGAAAACCATAGCAAGTTTAAAAAAGAGTGTGTATAGGGGACAGGGTTTCCCCGGGAAATTATTGACTCTCTTGCCGCACCCCCCCCCCCCCCCCCCCATACCTATTTTGTTTGTTTAATAAGTACGCGCCCCAAATTCCAGAGATCGTAATAAACTGGTGTAATGTATGAACGCGATGATTAATAATCATTTACCCTCTTGCCACACCCCCCTTTTCTCTTTTTTTGAATAACTACACGCCCCTAATTTCAGAGATCGCAATAAACTGATGCACCGATGCGATAATTGTTAATTGGTACTGCTGAAAAGTTAAATGCTCAAAGTCATCATGATCGGATAACCCAACCCAGTGACCTCGTCTCGTGCCATGTAAGCATACATTTCCTACTAATGTTTGAATTAAAACATTGTCAATATGTATAGGGCTTATACGCTCGATGTTTTTTGGTTACTGCTTTATTGTTGTTTGTTGTAATATTCATTACCAATTTCTTTAATTTTGATCATAATTAAGTAGTTTAAGTTTAATTAGTATGTTTTATTCTGAACGCATACGTTTAAAAGGTCTCATAAACCGTAATAATTATATCGTTCATTTGGCGAAATATAAGTATTGTGTTCCTTTTTACATAAGTAGACAGGGGCGTATATAGGGGCACTTTTTTTTAAAGGGGGGCTGAGGTATTTTGCCTGAATACCTTGCCTGAATTCCCCATTTTCACCTGATAAGCAAAAATATATAAAAAGTTATCACAATTTACACATGCACCAACGCCACAGGAACAGGGTAAACATGGTAAACTCAACTGTTTAAATCTGATCTATTTAAATTGGTATAAAAGCACTTACAAAGGCAAACGGTCAATTCGAAACACAATGTCCTCGTAGACAGAGGCGAGGAAATGTTGACCCGACTGATTAACAGTATTATTTACATGACGACCGATTCGAACTGCAATATCGTTTTGTTTGAAGATACCGACTTCTTTCATTCTGTACATGCAGGAAGGGGCGCCTAGCTCCAGACCCATCGTACTCAAAATCCAAACTGAATAAATTAGCAAAGATTGAGTGTAGCGGTCCCGAGCGGTCCTAGTTGAGATAGTTGATAGTTGAGTTTTGGTATAGAGGGCGCTACACAAATAATTTTTTGTGAGATAATGAAAAACTGAGTGTCAAATTCGAAAGAGCATATATACAATTTTAATGACAGAATATACTTTATATGATCAAAATCGGTTCAGAAATGGCTGAAATATCCGTGAACATAACCATTCGTAATACTTGTGGGGCCCCACAATTATTAGATAATTTTAAACCAGCCGTTAAAAATTGTTTTTAAATGCTTCCTCTTTTCAAAAATGTACAAGAGAGGTTTTTAAATAGTTGTTGATTATCTCTCTATCTAATAACTATTTCAACAAAACATCACATGCACAATATTTCATTTAAAATGGTTAAAACCGATGAGGGTTTAGAGAGCGCCCTCTTGAGTTTTAACTGCTATTTTTGAATAATAACAGGCTTTTTACTTAGTCATCAGTAATTTTTGTTATTCCTTTTGAGCATGGTGGAGTTATAACTATCAGTTTGTAATGTAATGGTGCAGGTTTTGGTTACTAAAATTCAGTTTGACCAAAACTGTACTCTCTTTACCCGAACTCAACTATCCCTTTAAACGTTGGATAAAAACACAACATATTAATCGAGAGTATAGAAAAGCTACGACCATTTGACCACATTTATTTTTGTAAATATAATGAAAAACTGAGCGTCAAATTCGAAAGAGCATATACAATTTTAATGACAGAATAAACTTTATATGATCAAAATCGGTTCAGAAATGGCTGAAATATCCGTGAACATAACCATTCGTAATACTTGTGGGGCCCCACAATTATTAGATAATTTTGAACCAGCCATTAAAAATTGTTTTTAAATGCTTCCTCTTTTCAAAAATTTACAAAAGAGGTTTTTAGTTGTTGATTATCTCTCTATCTAATAACTATTTCAACAAAACATCACATGCACAATATTTCATTTAAAATGGTTAAAACCGATGAGGGTTTAGAGAGCGCCCTCTCTGAGTTTTAACGGCTATTTTTGAATAATAACAGGCTTTTTACTTAGTCATCAGTAATTTTTGTTATTCCTTTTGAGCATGGTGGAGTTATAACTATCAGTTTGTAATGTAATGGTGCAGGTTTTGGTTACTAAAATTCAGTTTGACCAAAACTGTACTCTCTTTACCAGAACTCAACTATCCCTTTAAACGTTGGATAAAAACACAACATATTAGTCGAGAGTATAGAAAAGCTACGACCATTTGACCACATTTATTTTTGTTAAAATGGCAACAAGAAGATTTGCCATACTCGATGTTATAACCTATTTTTGTTTTTATACTTTATCCTAATTTCTTGAGCGATTTTACTCGAAAGTAACATTTCACTCATTCATCTCTTGTATATAAAAAAAAAAACACAAAACATTTCGGTTGTTCGTGGTATGTCCCGATAGTTGGACACTTTTTTCTTGCATTCAAGTCTAAAATCTCAAGGAAAAATCGAACTTCGATCTCCCCACAAATTGTGTATTATCTTTAGTGTTTTGTGTTTCATTTAAATTTACCTTACATATTTGCTTTATAATTGCACAAAATAAAATACAAATGATTACCAACATGGTTATATATTTTGCTTTCATTAAATGGACTATAGTTAGTACAACAATAACGTACATTACTTTTATGATATATGACACACATATAATTTACACATCTCTCAATTGTTTTTGACAAAATGTTCAATTATTGCAGCAATAAAGCAGCTTTACTTTTACATACTATTGGTTTGATTCTAGAGAGGTGCAAAAAGGGTCAAAATAAAATGACTAGATTAAAATGGCATCGAAGTCGTTTGGAGAAAAGCCTACATTTGACGGGTAGAGATTTTTGTTCAGACTTCTTTGTTCAATTACGTATCCAGTTATGTATTTAAATACATAATTATTAACTAATGTTCAAGTATTGGTCTAAAGGCTGAAAATAGAGAAATAATTTGTTTTTAAATATTACAAGATGCTCAATTTTGGGAACGATATATACGCAAACCCGCATGTATCTAAATTGAATTTCGCGGTCAAAAATATACCTTTTGTAATACTATTTGTTTTTCCTCAGTATTTTAAACACATTTTTACATGATGAGAAGCCTTGCGCACTATTCAGTGACGTGTACCAATCAATTTGTATACAATAGGCCTGGGTTTACCGAGCTGCTCATGCCGCCATGTAAGACGGTCATTCACTGTGAAAAGGTTTTATGTAATCGATATTTCAATTGTCCACTCCTTTCTTCGTGATGTTTGTTCCATGTGATTATAGACTTTCCCTTGGTCTCAAACCAAAATAACTTGACCAGTTCATATACCACACGTAGTGTCGTAAATACAGTCATATCAGCATTTAGCATGAAAGACTTTCTATTCGTACGATCATTGTAACTGTTTGTAACTTTATCGTACTCCAGTGACAAAATTATTAATTTAGCACGTGACTTCATAATCTTCTGGATCTTGCGACTGGTTATCTGGGGGAATTTGTTTCTTGTCTTCAGAAGTGATAGAATAAGGTGAGTATTAAACACATCAGACATGCAGTCAAACCTGTGTAAAACTATAGTCCAGGACAAGTGACCACTGTAGACAGGTGACCTCTATATTCAGGTAACAAAACAGTGCTTTTCTCTGTATGGGAACACTTTTGGTCGCCACTATAGGCAGTTTGGCTGCTATAGACCATGTAGAGAGGTGGCCACTATATAAGGTTTAACTGGGATGTGAAATTCCGTCGTAACTTTATACTGCCATGACTGCAGGCATCATCTAATGTTCGTTGAATTGTAATTACTTTTTAATAACTTCCTAACTGGGTATGTATTGACCAATTAATTAAAAGAACGTGGCATACTACAATTATAATCCGTTTGGTGAAATAGGGGTTCACAAAATTGTATGCATTGCCTTCAATAACATACCGTAATGATAAACAATAATTTACTTTACGCCTGCCTAGATTCTCTATCTTGATTCATGTATAAACAATTCAATCATATTTGTTTCTTTGGTAAGATAACATCGATCATGTCAACTCACTCTGCCATCTTTTATTTACTAAAAACTTGATTTTCAATCGATGATTGGTGGGTATTGCATTAACAAAATCATTTTCAAACACCTTTCTTTTTCAGATGACAATACAGAGTTATCGATGAAATATGTATAGAGCTGCGAATTTATAAATGGCGTTTGGATTTAAATGGTGAGTAAAACATGCTTAGGGATTAGTTAGTATTTTGTTTGCATATCGAGATGACATTTTAGACTGCACAAGATATTTGTTTATGTTGTCAACTACTCATGTACAATATATCATTTTATTTTTGTTACAATACTAAACACATTCAAATAGTGAAAAACAGAAAATGCAGATGAACAGTGTGTACCTTATTCAATTACATATCTATACTTATAAAACATCAATAAATGTGACCGGCTATAGCAAAACCCTGCACTTATTGGTAATTAATGTTTTTAAGAAATGCGCATTTTAAGTTCTCAAAATGTGTGTAACTAATGACTGTAACATTTAAAGAATCATATCTTCACCCATTATCTACCGAATCGTTAGAACATATAGCATCAAATAAAAGCTCGTAATGAGGCCTTTCTAATGGTATGATAATCTGCATTTTGATTTATACCGACAAGTGCATGGTTTTGCTATAGCCAGTCACAAATATAAACAAATTAATCGTACTAAGTGGAATTATTACACATATACAAATATCTTAACGCTGTATACTGCTGTTTGTGGATAATTATGTTCTTTAGCAGAACTGATTATTTTCGATTTATTGTAAAATTGTTACGTGCGAATGACATTTATTTCCAATTTTCATTTCATTGTGCATCTGTCAGCAGCAACATGCATGTTTCCTTTTCGCGAAATTTAATCTGGTTGTTCCACTTCCCAGTTCCCAATAGCCAGTCAAACCATTATACAAATTGCAGTCTTTTTATCGAGTAGTTCCATCAAGTTCATAAGATATTCCAAAAGTGATATTTGATACTTCAATCATAATCCTTATAAGATTCTTCAGAATGATGCGAGATAGTTTCATATAAAAGGGACGCTGTTGACCTAACATGCCTAGTGAAGAAAAAATGAATATTAATGTCACATCGTATCACCTACTGCATGACATTGATTTTTCACTACAATCGAAACACGTTCCAGAAAGCTTTTAATTTAATAATAAATATTTCCATAGTTAGGGGGATATCTGAAAAGGTATAAACCCAATTCCATTCTTCTGTTACTAAAAGTCAACCAACAAGTTACGAGAGAAATGTGAAAGCCCCGAGTAATTTTTTCTGAATTTGACAAACGTCGTGATTTTTTAGATTCCTTGTTGACCATACATTGCAAGACAAACGAATATCACGAGCGATATTATTTCCGAAAGTTAATAATGTTGATCACTTTAATTTGTATTTCTTTTTAGGCATCGGCGTCGTCGGTTCGCTGTTATCTTCCCGTCGTTGATGGCAGTGTTGTACATCTTCTTCAGGATTCGAGGTAAGGAAGAGCCACTGCTGACGAAAAAGAAGAAACTTAAATGCAGACGACTTCAACATCTTACAAATGATGATTAGTCAATAGAGGGGCCCACTCCTTCTGACATACATTTGTCCTGCTATAGATACCATACAAGAATTGTATATCTTTCGCCGGTTTGATAATTTAATGTACTAATTTATATTTCATTGTTGTTTTTTACCTTTTCAAATAATTTCCAGCAATTTTACAATTTCACTATAATTTGTATATGATCTGTTTTTGTCTGAAACGTGTAAGACCTGATAAGGTAATTAAAGGGGTAGTTTAGTTTTGGTAGAGAGGGCGCTGCACATCACAATTTTTTGTGAGGTAATGAAAAACTGAGTGTCGAATTTGAGAGAACATGTAATTTTAATGGCAGAATAAACTTTATTTGGTCAAAATCGACCCAGAAACGGCTGAAATATCAATAAATATATAGGATCTTATAATTATTTGGGGCCCAAATAATAAGATGATTTTTAGAAAAAAATAAAAAAAATGCTTGCACTTTTTCAAAAAAATTAAAAAGCATTTTTTAAATAGTTGTTGATGATCTTGCTATTTAATCATTATATCAATAAAACATCACATGCATAATTTTGTATGAAAAATGCTTTAAACCAATGCTTTTTAAAAAGCGCCCTCTTGTGTTTTAATGGCTCTTTTTGAATGATAACAGGCTTTTTACTTAGTCGTTTGTAATTTCGTATACCTTTCGAGCATGGTGGAGTTATAACTATTAGTTTATAATGTTACTGTGCAGGTTTTGGCTACTAAAGTTCAGCCTTACCAAAACTAAACTACCCCTTTAAAAGGGGTTTTTAATTATAATTTTACACTTTTAGCACCGAGCATGATGGCTTAGCGGTTAGAGGGTCCGCCTCATGCACAGGAGGTCCCGGGTTCGAACCCAGACCGGGTCATACCGAAGACTTTAAAAATGGTACATTCTGCCCTCTAGCCAGGCGCTCGGCATTTATAGCATGGAGAAGGGAAAGTTAATCACACGGGTTACCAGAGGACTGGCCCCCTTCTGTAGCTTTCGCTACATAAGTAGACGTGTGGCCTAGGGATAATGAATCGGAGATAGGCGCCGCCTTATGTGACAAAATATGGCACGGGAAGGACTTTAACTTACACTTTTAATTGAAACGTCTTTGATGTATATCTTATTGACTTTATTACATTGTCTATTTTGTTACAGGTTTCAACTCAGAAGTGACGGTGAAAAACACACATAGAAAAGTGAATCCCGTTGAACACTTTGAACCTTCAACCCCCTCGCCCATCTCACCTGTGCAATTCAACATCAGATACAACCTGACCATCCCCAACGATGGACCCATCGTACTCATCACGAGTAACCGAGCGTTCCTGGACTTCGCTCAGAACTGGCTGGAGAGTGTGCGACGTCTGGGCACCAACCCGAACATTCTGGCCATAACGGAGGACATTGCCGCTTACAAAACGTTGATGCAGTATCCTAACGTCACAACGGTCATGACGCAGCGTTTCGCGTCGCCCAAAAAGACGCTAGCGTACCTGTCGCACGAGTACAACGTCCTTATCAACAAGCGACCCGCGTACATATTCCGGCTTCTGATGAAAGGTAGGGATGTGTTGTTTAGCGACGTCGACACCGTGTGGCTGCGCGATCCGCTACCGTACCTCGAGGGTGATTACGACGTCGTGCTGCAGGAGGATCTACGCGAGGCGACGCGCGTCGTTTACTGCGCGGGGTTCATTTTCTTCCGCGCGACTAATGCGTCACGCGCGTTGATGTGGGAGTGGATGGACCGAATCCACCGCGCGCACAACCGCCTCCCCGATCAGAAGATACTGAACGAGATCCTGGCCGAGCGGTTCTTCCCAGACCTCCGGGTGAAGGTTCTAGACCCCGTGCTCTTCCCCAACGGCAAACTCTACTTCGATGACGAGTGGAGGAGGGCACAGCAGGGACTCAGTCCCGTCATCGTGCACAACAACTGGATAGAGGATCACAAGGAGAAAGTCCAGCGTTTCAAGACTCATGGATTGTGGTTCATATAACAATACAACAACATTGCGGATTTGCTTAAACTGACCAATTCATTATCTGAAAATAGCTTGTCTAGTGTCAGGTTATTTCATCTATATCTTCTTACTAGCATGAGCTTTGAAAAGGGTTTTGGGGGAAGGCCGCCATCAGATAAGCTTATGGCTTAATAGTGGTTAGAACATTGGTATGGTACTCTAGCAAACCGGAGGGCTTTCTCATGTGCCTGTACTGTAGAAGCCTACTTTCTTTGTTAGTTGTAGAATAAGTTACATTCACATTTTATTTGAAATTTCTTTTGTTTTCAATATTTGTATATCTAAGCATTTTGTTTATTAGTTATACAATATCTGATGAAGTTCATGTGCAATAAATCAGATTTACGAATTATTTCACACGTTATGGTTTCCCATTTACTGCATTGTCCATTTCCTGGGTGATGGCTATCACTACTGCACTAAACATGTCCATTGATTTGACAAACAAATGCATTCCATTGTTATTGTTTCCTTTTTTGTACCAGAGAGGGGGTAATTCAATTTGATCAGAATTTTTTTTATGGAGGGAAATCAAGAACCATTTCAACCATTTCTTATCAAAGATTTTGAATGTGATGTTTGGTTTAGATGATTCAATAGAGAGATCATAGAAAAACAATTTAAAAGCCATGTTGATATATCTTTGTAAATGTGTAGGCATTTTAAAAGTATAGTTGAGTTTGGTATAGAGGGCACTACACAAATATTTTGTGAGATAATGAAAAACCGAATGTCAAATTCAAAAGAGCATATCATTGTAATGATAGAATAAACTTTATTTGATCAAATTCGGTTCAGAAATCGCTGAAATATCCATTCAAACCAAAACTAAACTATCCCTTTTTTATTTCAAACAAATATGAATACATTTTGACAGTAAATGTATCACATACAAATGTACACAGGCATACATTTTTGCATTCACGCAGACACTTTGGCATAGCCTTGAAGGATACTAACTCCCAATAATTTGACAAAAAATTTGTTTTTAAAAACATGTTAAAATTAAGAAATACAGTGTGTACCCATACCCCATAAGCCTATCCTGCCTACACTACTGCGCAGACACAAACATACACACTGACAACAGTATACACATACGTGAACACACCTCAAGTCTTATTGTTACACATGCAATTGGGATATACAAACAATTTGTGACTCTTGTGGAGAAAAAAAAAATAGATAAAAACACCGGAGATTTTCATAATTATGTCAATAAATTTAATGTAAATTGATGGCAAAAGAGAATCAGTATCACACCTCTAACAACAACAGAGGGAAACGTACAAACTGATTCGGTGGCTGAGTCCATAACAATCCTAAGGGGCATAATGCATCTATAATTTTAGAGTTGCGATTAAAAGCAAATCCATAACAATCAAACCCAATTCCAAACAATTATCAAACACGACTTTAATTTGAACACAAATCCATTGTAAATAAGTAGTGTTTGATTGCAGGTTTGACTTAAAGGGTACCACAACCCAAAAATAATATTCTTATTATAGAAAGGTACCATCTTTAGTATTCCATTCCTTCAACAAGTTCACAAAAATATGTTTTCAGAAAAAAATATATAATTGGAAAACGCATCACCATTCTCAACCATGCATTCATGCGGTCTGAATTGCGTAGACTATATGCGTGCAGAGCCAGAGCGCACTGTGCAGAGCCAGAGCGCACTGTGCAGAGCCAGAACGCACTGTGCAGAGCGAATGAATCATCCGGGAATCTATTGACGTACACGTGAAAGCATTGGCGCACTCGCAAATGCTTGGCCCGTATGGAACCAGGAAATAGCAGTGGTTCTGCAAGTGGTGGAAATTAATTGCTTTGTTTATGAATTACACAACCCTTTGCAAAATGTTGGGTATCTATTTGATATCACAAAACGGTACCAAAACATATAATAATGTGTTGTCCTTTGCCTGGTGGTCCCCTTTAAATGCAATTTTGCACTCAATCTACGAGTTAGTGCAGAGTTGTGCTCAATTGGCATCTTGAAGCTCCAATCTTTTGATGCAGTGGACAGTTACATTTAATCACATGTTACATATCATCCCAACTCTAAATTGAATGCCTACATTTATGAGCCCTGGGTAGGTATGACGAATCGCAACCAACTAATAAATGGCTGGCAAATGTTTCTATCACATACATGTTTATAGGAATGTCAAGAAGCGTAAACAAAAAGTATCAAATGCACTAGATTCTGTGTGGCATAACAATTATATTAAGCATATACTGAACGACTAAACTGTTTTCATAAACATAAACATTCTAAAAGGATGGCTAAGGGGTTATGGGCTTAACAGGAATGATTAACATTTGCCATTTATGAGACTTTATAAATAGTTTATTCATGATACTGAATCATCGTTCATTATAATAAAATCATAAAACAGGGATCTAGATCTCATTACCAGCAAATATATTTTGTCAAACTACATCATAGTCAAATTGACTTTCTTTTACATTCATCTCTTGGTAAACAATACAATTTGAAATCTAAAAAAGAGAGATAACTGGTATTAAATAGTTATCAAAACTTGTAACTCATATATTATGCACCATATATATCTTGAACTTGAAACACAACATCATTACATCCGATACTGTACTACATGTACACATTTGTACCTTTCTAAATTACATTTGCTATATGTCATCCCTCCCTTTAATTAATACAAAGATCGTTTTCTAAAACATGAACACTATTTTATAGTACCCCCAAACTACCACCACCAAATACAATTACAGTATGTTATATCAATTTCTTAGAGATTACATTGATGAGATTGTTAATGATTTTCAACAAAGTTTTCATAGAATATCTGGAGGAGTTATTCAAACTACATTGTTTCAATAGAAACCATCGTAAATAATGTATACATATCCTTGTTTGCAAGTTGCAAAAAACCCAATGAATAAAGGAATTCAAAATGTTAAAAAGAGCATGCCAACAAATGTATACAAATAAATAATAACAAACTAGATAAATTAAGATTTGCGATCTCATAATAAAAATAAAATAAGAAGTGTAAACATTAAATGATAAACATGAATGATACATGTATGTATTATTGACTTTATAAATGTATTATAAATAGCTTAGTTGTCTTTTATAACCAATCTTCATCATACACTTATAAGATAAGTCTTGGGCTTGTCTACAACCACCATGCTGTAATACTACAAATGCGTTATCTATCATAACTCGCACAAAACAGGGAGTTCAGGAGAAAAACATGTAGAGAGCTCCTCATGTTAAACAGAATAATCAGAGCCATACAACATGGGATTTACTATTGCTAAATTATATATTTGACAAGGGGTAACTTGAACTATTTTTTATTATAATTGTCATTACGAATACGGTACATATAATTATCTACTACAACAGAAATATAGAATTATTACTTACATGAAAAAGTAAATTGACATCGGAAGTTGTCAAGTTGATAAAGATTACATCAAGTTTGTATTAAGTTTATATGTGGATGTCCTGTTCAAAATTGATGCACTTGTAAGATTATAAATTAGAAACAGACAGAAAATTAATTGAATAACCATGAAGCTAATCACAGAATTTGACAGTGAACTAATGCAAAAGTAATATCGAAACAGATTGATTCATATACTAAAAATTGATATTACCTGTTCTGTTATACTTCAAATTGTTTCATTAGCACATTAGAGTAGCAAGCTTGAAATAACATGGAGGGATATATGATATATGTATAATTTCACTCCGCAAAACACACCAATTTCTTTGAAAACAATAAATGTTCAATGTTTATTTTTTCATCTATCAAAAGTAAATTGGGAGTAAAAAGTAAAAACCATGCATATTTGTATGACACCAAAGCTTTTCAGTGCCACCAGAACATATTAAAACGATAGAAAACTGACCCATAAAACTTACTAGAATTTATGATCATAAATCAATACATACATACATTCCTCACCCTATCTATCTAAGACTAATACATCCCAAAATGTAATTATAATTTTCAAATACCAATTAAACTCACCAATACGAAGAAATAAATACACAAATATTTCATATTTGAATCAAATATTTACAATCAAAATTTAAATCATTTGGAACATAACTTCCTCCTCATATATTGCCACTCATAATAATAACTTCACCTGGGCCTGTTGCAAAGAAATACCAAACAATTCATTGCAATTAGAAATTAAACAGTAACTACTAAACCATCATTTCCCACTTAATAAAATGCCACTCTAATTGTCATAGAAGTTACAATTGATCACTAAAATACAATAAATAGTTTGGTGCAACAAGTCCCATTAAAATAAAACAAATTCAAAATGATATCTCCTATATCAAGTATCCATTATCAACAATTATTACATGTGTGTGTCGAGTGGAAATGACATGTGTGAGAATTTCACAATTTACACATCTTGCTGATTTGAAAATTTCACACCATATACTCTAGCATTCTTGAACTAATCTTGCATCATTTAAGGTCCACATGAGTACTGATAATTTTCATATTTCCAGACTCGCGGTTTGTTTTGTGTTTTTGTGCGTATTGAATTTGTAGTAGATGCCAAAGTTGTTTTGCAAAATAGTACGGCATCATGAAATACTACATACTTTGGGTTTAAAAATCAGAGTTCTGACAATGTTGTCGATATTAAACACTGTCCCATATATGCATATCAGTGGGTGCATTCTGATTACTTGTTGGTTTAATTCAAGATTGCTCTGCTGTGTACTAATAAATGGTGTCATGGCTATTTATGATTGAATGAAACTAGTCTGCAAGCACTCTACATTAGCTTCTAATCATTAGAACCCATTGGTGGGCTCCAGGTTTTTCCAGTGTCAGTACAAAAACAAATAAGTTAATCAGTCAATTAAAAAGACATTTAAACTCTTCTGAGAATACATATAAAGTGGGCTTGTCTGCTCTCCAGTACAAATGCTCCATGACAACTCACTAAATCACAAAATCATCTCTACACTTCCAGGTAGAAGGGGCAAGGCAATGATGGAGCTTTGATTTCAAGGGGGGTGTTTCACAAAGGTTCTAAGTTGAACTTAACTCTTAAGTTGGACCTAACAATTATAGAAAGCCATTTGTAGCCTTGGAATAAAACATATTCAAACGCAAAAATACACCTATTTGAGAGTTTCAACAACAAAACATTCTATAAATAATTTAAAGGCTCCTTGATCAATGTTGATAATAACGAATATAAGTAACTTTTATCAGAATTAATGCCTTTTCAAAAGAACCGTTTCAAACATTTTGGGAAGAAATTAACAGCTTTCCATAATAGTTAATAGGTCCAACAGAAGCTCCGTATTGTGAAACTGATTACATAATGAACAAATTTCCATTGCTGCAGCATTTCTGGGCCCCGTTGCAGAAAGAGATACAGTCAGATCATGTGTTCTTAATGCAAAAATCTGATTGGTTAGAACGTGAACATTTTCTGACTTACAATTAATTGTAACTTACAATCAAATGTATCTCTTTCTGCAACGGGGCCCTGGAGTTCAGAAATTATTTAATTATGAACGAAATTACTGATTGGCTCCACTGTGGGGATCATCCAATGGGATAAGCCGAAAGAAGACTGTTGGCTTCCAACATTTGAACCTTGTTGCCATGGTGACCTTGCGAGATCAGAGGAAAGCATTGGGGTTTGCTCTTGGGTCCTTCAGGTTACGGAAACGATACGAGACGATCACCCCAACGAACTGTACATTTTGAAACAGGAAAAGAAAAGAAGAACAGTGAATTGAGACCAAAATATGAGTAGAATACATTACTATGTGAATTATTCAATTAGACTATGACGGTTTTTATTCTCAGGTTTAGCTTCTGACCATCACGAGAATTGAAAAGCATTTAAGGGGTGAACAACCATCCCAATACCCTTCTACCTCAGTTGGCCCAGTTTTTTGCTTTGCTCAATCCTATTTTAATTTATAACATTTTTTTGGTAAACTTGCAAAAACAAATGTGGAACAAAGAACTTTCTGCAAATTGGCATCTATGTACTGATTGTGTTCTAAGAAAGAGATACTAAGTAGTTATGTACAACTGGTTAATGTTTAAGATTCACAATCTATTTTCATAGTGGCAATGTATGCATACAAATGTTGGCAACAACCCTTTACATTTTCAGTTTAATTTCAGCAATATTTCTGTCTCCATCAGCAACTGAAACATGTTTATTTTATACCTAGAAATAAATTAACATGCAAGTCACATTTTGTAACTGGTTCTTACAGTATATGAACTTTTATTTAAATGTATGCATGGCTACAAGTTTATGTGAATTAAATACATCATGTAATCACTGTCCATGCAATTTAATTAGCTAGTTAGAGGCACACTTTACACTTTTTATAACTTAAATAAAGATATATTCAAATATTTCTTTTAGATTGAGCAAGCACTACAAATTTATAAGTATAAACTGTATAAGCCAGTTCGGTTGTTCCTTGTTAATAGTTTGATGCGTTAAATTACCACAGATTCTTAATCTTGGGCACTCCATCCCCTTAAATAATCAGAGTCTATTGATTCTATTGTCTAGCATTAACTGTATCACACCTTCCACCAATAACATATCCCTACACAGCCGAGTCTCTTTCCTACCATACCTTAGCTACCATAGCAACATTTCTGTCTTGTATCTCATCTCGCCCAGAGACAAAGTGTTAAATCAACACTAGGATGGGTTGCTAGGCAACAATTGGAAAGTGGTAGTAATCCCATGAAGAGCTTTATCATTAACCTCAACTTTCTGGTCAATAACTCTGTTACAACAAATAAATTAAATCACATTGTTTTTAGTGGTTAAAAAATAAGCTATTATATAGTATGTCAAACTCCTTGTTAAGATTAGGAAAAAACGGAGAGGAAAGATACAAACATGTGAACAAGTGGGAGGTTTTAAACTACTTGTAGTAAATGTAGCTCTAACAGATGTTGGAATGAAAATACCTACACATATAATGTAATATAGAACAATTAAACATGTTTATGGGCAAATTATTTGCTCTAAATTCAATAAATGTGATGGAAATGATTGGAATGTTGATGTTACTGCTATTATTTGTGTCATTGGTGATACTGCTACATGTTTTGTACAGCATGAACATGCCTTTGCTCTGAGCAGGAATTCTCTTAGTCATAAACTCAACTGTAAATATGCAATTACATCTCTATCAATATGTACATTGTGTCAATGACTCACAGATACTCAAAAAATGTACTGGTCTTTTGTTTCCAAAGCATACCGTTCTGACATTAGCAAGGACTAAACTGTGAAAATAATTACTTTCTGTGAAGTGAGTGGTGAGCAGCAAATGATAAGGGTGAGCAGGCTAGGCCTGGGGAGCCCTCTGTTACAGGAAAGCACTGGGGTTGGCTCGGGGGTCCTTCTGGTTCCTGAACCTTACTGCTAACCACACCCCTATCAACTACACACATGAGCAGCAGGCCAGGGTATAGCAGGGGTATAACAGGGGCATAGCACAGGTATAGCAATGGGTAATAGCAGGGGTATAACAGGGGTAAAGCAGGGGCATAACAGGGGCATATCAAGGGGTACAGCAGGTGCATAGCAGGAACAGGCAATGGGGAGGGAGTGGAAGAGGGGGGGATCATGGGTGGGGGTAGAGAATGGGGGGGGGGGGGGAAGGGTGGAGGAAGAATTAGGGAAGTGTTGGGGTAGAGTAAGGGGGGAATCACATAAGCATTACTCCGTTAGAATTAGGAAGGGTAGCGTAGAGGGGGTAAGGAGTACAGAAAGTGAACAAAGGACAAGAGTAAAGGGGGTTTGGGGTAAAATTATTGGGGGGGCAGAAAATGACAAGTGTAGAGAAAGTGAATAAAAAGGGATGTATGGGGGGGGGGGGGGGTTAATGGAAGGGTTAGGATGTAGAGTGGAATAACAGGAGAGGGAGAGGGGTAGAGGGTAAGGGAGATGGGAGCATCGCATGCAGAACCAATGGATGGCGGGATAGAGTTTCATATCATGCAACAG
Source organism: Echinarachnius parma (assembly GCA_037951105.1). NCBI lineage: Eukaryota > Metazoa > Echinodermata > Echinoidea > Clypeasteroida > Echinarachniidae > Echinarachnius > Echinarachnius parma. The sequence goes on from JBAMJV010004476.1 coordinate 89,574, forward strand.
GTGGGGTTGTAAGAAAAAGAGGCAATCATTCCATGCATACAAAAGACAACCCAGATATCAGTATTACATGCCACGGGAAGTATGGAGTGTTAGTGTTTATTATTGTTGATTGTCGTTGTAAACACATTTAAGGAAAGATAAGAGAGCAGCATTTAACAAAATAGTCAGCAAGTGTCCATTTACACACCATATGGTACATTGTTTTATTATTCAAAATACCAACAATTATGGTTATGAAATGTGCCCAGAAATGCAATGTTTAGGTGAGAAAATACATTATGTAGGAGAAAATTCATGGCACCAACCCCCCAAAAAATGAAAAAATGTAAAAGCACATACACCATGATATATGTTGCATCATTGTTTGTACATGCATGGGTGTATGTAATCAGCACAAAGAATGTAAATGATTCATTGAAATACATTTATGGAAGGAGAGCAGATAGTAAATAAAATATTGATGACATTTTCACAGAGGTTTTTAAATAATTGTTTAGGGAAATGGTTCAAGGAAATGTAGCGCACAGGGAAGATATACACGTACATGTACATGAATATAATAGAATGCATAATAGACAACATATTTGGGGAGACATATACATCACGTTTGTAACGTTACATGGAATACAAGACAGGGCAAGTGAGAGTACGTGTGTTAACCACAAGAAATTGCGCAATCAAGCACAAGGCATCAGTGTGAAGGCGGCGTGTGATTAGCAGAAGGGCAAAATAGGTAGGAAGAAAACAGAGAGATCAAATTAATCAAAATGAAATGACAAACGGTGAGATAGTCAGCAGCTAATGAATATCTTTCCTACTCTGTAGATGTTTAATACAGTACGTACATCTTTGGAATGGAAATGGAAGTGATTAGGCACATATGCATCCACTACTAGTAGGTAATGGTATACTTTGAATAATATAGTATGATCATGTCATCAAACTAAATGCTGGCATAAATGTCTCTAATTAATACGAAATATAAAACGTGTCATTGAATACAGGTGAATTTTCTAATGTTAACTACAGAAAGATTAGGTGCACATCAAATGTTAAAGAATTCATTAGTCAGCCTAGCATTATACATGTTATGGTGTGGGAATTGAACAACTATTTTAACTTATTACTTATGTAACTTAGCACTTTATCATACCTGCAAATATTATCCCCAGTCTTCACATTATCAAATGAACTTAATAACCCGATATAATTTTTGTACCAATTAATAATGAAGAGGGGGAAAAAATTCCACACCCTTGCTGGTACTTGTGTATTAAAAATTCATAATAACTGGTATTAATCTCCATTTGCTACGACCACCCACAAAGTGTATGGCTTGTTTTGTTTTACCGTTTTCGATGTAAGCACTCACATGGTTAAAATTTGTCACTGTATGGGCACATTTTAGTGAACAAATACAGAGGCTCTGGGCCCCTTAGTCACAAAATGCATTAAATAGCCCCCACCTCCACCTCCCCCCCCCCCCCCCCCCCCCAACAAAAATAATAATAATAATAAATTTTTTTTAAATGCTATTCTAGGTCAATGCAAAAATCCCTTTCTAGGGCTACTGTAAAGTAGCCAGATTTGAAAAGTAGCCCTCCAAAATGAATTTCATTTCCCGAAGACACAGAATGGGTGCTCAACTTAGTATTAAGAGGGCTAGGGGTATGTAAATTAGGCAGCACTCAAGCAGCTATTAGTGTATCCTACCTGCTATGAAATATAAACATGCATATTATCCAACAGAAATTGCACCTACCTCCGTTAAACTGAAGAATAGACCAACTCCTCCTGAAATTTTTAATCCCTGGGCGTAAACCTCATTTAGCTTTTCTTCACAAAATACAGCGCTACATTTCTGTAAAAAAAAAAAAAAAAAATATCACATTATCACAATAGAGTAAAATATATTTAAAATGAGATACTCCATAAAATAATTGAATCATTAAATTCAGTGAATATATTTCTCTGCAAATATTCAATTGATTCATTTTGGAAAAGGAATGATAAAATCTGTTATAATAAAATCCTATTTCAAGTTGTATTATAGGCACCAAAGCAGCAGCAGCAGAAGTTGTTTTGAATATCTGTATTGGTGGTGTTGTTTTGATTGCAAATCTTCTAATTGATACAAATAACATTAATGGAGACCACTCTACGAAGTCCAAAAAGTTCAGAAGCAGGCTGGATGTCAGGAAAACTTCTACAGTCAAAGTGTTGTCAACATATGGAACAAACTCCCACAAAGAGTAGTCCAAGCCCCTTCACTCCTAAGTTTTAAGAAACAGCTATCCAACTTGGGTTTTTAAAATGGGCTCAAAAGGGCCCCCTAAACCCTGCCACGCTAAACTATCTACTCTCGCGATGAAGATGGTGAGGTGTGGCCTTCAAGGTATGTTCAAAATACGAAAGGATGAAACTCACAAGACCCCCTGTGTTTTGTTCCGGGGGGCAGGGTGTGGGATAAGGTGTGTCATTGGTGCCAACAGCAGAAGTTGTTTTGGATGTCTGTCTTCATGTTGTTGTTTGGATTCATTTTTTTTAAACTTATGCAGTTTCCTCAATCACAACCAAAATTGAAAACAAAATTTGAAGGAAAAAAAACTCACAACATCATCTTTGTTAGCTCCTGGGGGACAGGGCGTCGGATGAGTTGTATCGTTGGTGCCAAAGCCGCAGCAGCAGAAGTTGTTTTGGATGTCCGTCTTGGTGGTGTTGCTAGAGTGGTCCCACATCTGCTTGACCAGCACCTGTTGCTGGTCCTCCCCGCAAGCCAACGCAGCGATGGACACGGAGAACTGGATTAGGAAGACTAGGAAGAGGATCACCATATACTGTGTTGGGTGTGGGGCAAATTCAAGTGGGAGAAAGAAATTGGAGTCAAGGAAAAGAAATATCGTAACAGTACAATTTACAAAAATAAATGATATTAAAAGTCTGATCAACCCGTCCCTTCTTTCCTCCCTCGAACATGCTCAACAAACGTACAAATAATAATCATACTTTGCATATCATGGTATCTAAACACATTATTTCCCCCCTTTAACTGTCATTGGTGCTACATGTATGGCAAGTAGACGTACTATATCGCCACCTATATTATGCAAGTTCTAGTAAGGTAATCATATTGATATTGCCAAGATAGCTTATTGCAGTTATTAGGTTATGATTTAATTTGAACTGAGTTTAAGAGCTTGAGTCATCAGCTCTAGAGGGTTTTGGAAACAAGCCCAGAGCAGCACTATGGCCCCGTTGCAGAAAGAGATGCACATTATTGTAAATTGCAATTAACTGTAAAATCAATTTTCACATCTGAACCAATCAGGTTTAGTCACATGATCTGTCTTGCAATTAATTGCAACTTTACAATCGATTGCATCCGTTTCTGCAACGGGGCCCATATCTTATAGTTCAAGACCAGACAGATTATTGCCAATTAGTTTCGACTCTCCTGCATGATAATGTACATGTAATATCCCCCTGCACAGTACATGTGTCATATATGAAATATGATTGCTCTTTGAAATTTGTGACAACAAATTCACTTTAATCCTCTTTATGCTTCAAGCGCCTATCACAACATTCGCTGGCATGCTTTAGGTCCAATTTGGCAAACATTTTGCATTATGTAACTAATATCAATAATTCTTCCCCATTGCTGCCCACCTCAATCTTCATTTTAACCCATTGCCTACAGGAACCTGGGATTAAAACAAAAATCTAGTAGAGATCAGGTTCATACAAATACAGTAGAGAAATAAACATTGATCACAATATCTATCATGACACAAGGGGTTTAAACACCAGCAAGGAAAGAGTTAAAGGGGTAGTTTAGTTTTGGTAAGGCTCAACTTTAGTAACCAAACATGGACAGTTACATTATAAAACTAATAGTTTTAACTCCACCATGCTCGAAAGGTATACAAAATTACAAACGACTAAGTAAAAAGCCCGTTATCATTATAAAAGAGCCATTAAAACTCAAGAGGGCGCTCTCTAAAAAGGCATTGGTTTCAACCAGTTTTCATACAAAACTATGCATGTGATATTTTATTAAAATAATGATTAAATAGAGAGATCACCAACAACTATTTTAAAAACGCTTTTGAAATTTTTTGAAAAAGTGCAAGCATTTTTTTATTTTTTTGAAAAATTCAGCTAATTATTTGGGCCCCAAATAATTATAGGGTCAGATATATTTATTGATATTTCAGCCGTTTCTGGGCCGATTTTGACCAAATAAAGTTTATTCTGCCATTAAAATTGCATGTTCTCGCAAATTCGACACTCAGTTTTTCATTACCTCACCAAAAAATTGTGATGTGCAGCGCCCTCTCTACCAAAACTAAACTACCCCTTTAATTCCCTTGTGGTTGTTTGGCTGTACTCGAGTAAAGGATACAAAGAAGAGGCAGACTTGGTGGTGCTTGATGGCGCCGATGAGACCGATGACGGCAACGAGGAGTAAGAAGATTCCACAGGCGATGATGCCTCCCACCACGTACATACTAGAGACATAGCTCGCTGACTTGGCCAACGATGGCACGATGATTAGAATGAGTGCCACAATCTGGATAAAGAGGGGGGAAAAAAGAGAACGACTATGAGCAAACAAGAAATGTAAAATGAAAAGATAGCATAGGCAAAGATGCTTTCAACCAAGTACATACTAGAGACATAGCTCGCTGACTTGGCCAATGAGAATGAGTGCCACAATCTGGATAAACTGGGGAAAATAGAAGAAAGAGAACAATTTTGTCAAGTATGGGTATTAAACAAGAGATGTAAAACGAGAAGATACCACAGGCGATGATGCCTCCCACCACGTACATACTAGAGACATAGCTCGCTGACTTGGTTAGCAAGGGTACGATGATAAGGATAAGTGCCACAATCTGGATAAAGAAGGGGAAAAAAAGAGAACGTCTATGAGTAAACAAAAAATGTAAAATGAGAAGATACCATACATTATACATAGGCAATGATGCCTTCAACCACATACATACTAGAGACATAGCTCACTGACTTGGCCAACGATGGCTTGATGATAAGGATGAGTGCCACAATCTGGATAAAGAAGGGGGAAAAAAGAGAACGACTATGAGTAAACAAGAAATGTAAATCGAGAAGATGCAACACGCGATAATGCCTCCCATCGCATACATATAAGAGACATAGCTCGCTGACTTGGCCAACGATGGCATGACGACGAGAATGAGTGCCAAAATCTGGATAAAGGGGGGAAAATAGAAGAAAGAGAACAATTTTGTTAAGTTTGGGTAAACAAGAGATGTAAAATGAGAAGATACCACAGACGATTTCTCCCATCACGTACATACGTACATACGATTTCTCCAATCACGTACATAGCTCGCTGACTTGGTTAGCAATGGTGCGATGATGATGATGAGGGCTTTGATAGTACAATCTGGATGAAAAGAGGAAAAGAAAAGAAGATTTAGTCGATAAACAAGAGATGTCAAATGAGTCTGCAGAAACTGAAGGCAATGCTGCATGTACAATGATGACAACAAATTACATGCTAGGGACATAGCTAACAGCCCAGGCCAGTAAAGGCATGATGATGATAATTAGTGCCATAATCTACATGTAGTTCAATTGATTGATTGATTTTCCACAAGTTTAACAAATTATAAAGCACAGGTACAATAAACAATTAATTGTGTAAACAATTTCTTGCATGTAATAATTATAAAAATATAATTCATTTAATTATATAGTTGAAAGAACTTAAAGAGATAAAAAGAGAAATTACATAGTAACAGGGGAAAATTAGGGAATACAATGGACAAACATGACATTTATGTACAGTATATACATATGTAGGACAAAAATAACACAAAATGTGATCATGCAAACAAGTTCTGTGAATATGACTTGTCCTGAAGTTACATACAGTAATATACATTTTTATATAAAATAATTCATATTTCCTTTCTCATTCAAAGTGCTTACATGTATACTGGGATACCCATTTATTTGTACATGTTTGTATTAAGGAGACATTTGTTTACCAGATTCAACATCACACAAGGAGGTCAAGGAGCACTGGTTTGGGGAATATTTTGAAGTGTAAACTTGAAGTGGTTTGCAAACATTGACTGATCAATAGAGTCCCAAGTCCCATGACAATAAGCAGAAAGTGACCTCCACATCATTGCCACACAATGCATTGCCACATACACGTACGTAATGTATTCACATGAATACGTATACATGTCTTACAAACTCCATGAATCATTTTATTAATCTGGTTCCAGACAATTTGATTTTAAACATGTATTCTATATGCATGTACATGTATAACTTTTGTAGTATTGTAACTTTGAGGTTCCGTAATGTTTGTCTTTTTCGTTCATCATAATATATTTGTGCATGTATTTCTAATTTTCTATATTTCTTTTGTTCACGAGGCATTATAGTCCTACAGTAGGACTACATGTGGGAGAAGATGATAGGTCAAGGAGACTAAGGAGACCCATATATACATGTACATGAACGAACAACTCTTCAATCCCTTACAGGCTTACTACATGTAGATGTCACAAAAACATGTTACTCTACATGTACTCTGTATGTGACATGTGCACTTTTGCAAAATTGATGGTGATCAGAGTTTATCAATAACATCTCACTGGATTCCATTTACATCATAAATCAGGGAGTATCCGTTTTGTTAGATAACATGTAATAAATCATATAAAGTTGGTCACAATTTATAACGATTTGTGCAATATTCTATCAAAAATGTATATTAATTCTTATACATGTTGTGTTGTATTGTAAGATCTTGCATATTAGTTAAGTTTTATTTAACCTGTATGCACACGATTTGAAAATTATTTTCCATTTTCCTGACTCCCAATTTGCTGTATACATGTACTTCACTGCATGATAAATGGTGCATGCCCCGGGGCAATCCTCAACCTCAGGCCTCACACAAATACAACCATAAATCATCATTTTGAACAGGGTAGTGCTTCTATAAATGCTAGAAACACTTGAATCTTAGATCTGCTATGACTTCATGTACAATAGAATGCTCTCTCTAGCTAAATGTTGTGTTGTGGGACTTCACTTTGTACAACTACATGTACATGTATGCAGTATGTGTTCCAAGACCTACATGTGTCAACGTTATGTTTGCGGGTTATTAACCGAACCAGAAGAAAATTATTAATGAGTACACTAGCAGAGCATGCCATATTTATTGGGTATCTGCACAGGCCTGACATTTCCCAAAAGTCAATATGCATCCGGCTTATATGCACATGCATGCAAAATATGTACTGAATTGAACACAAACTAAATGAATTTACACATGTACCAGTATGTTACCACACACAAACACGTTGGTACATTGTACTTTAAGGCATGTACATGTACATGTAGTACCTTAGGCTTTACTATCTAAAGTTATGAATAATTCACCACAGTGAATTGCATGCTTGACATTTAAATACAATTATGGAGGCATAGGTCATCCTGTGTTTCTGATAAACATATTGACATGCTCAGAAAGAGATACATGTATGTTATCATTCCTTTGAACACCACTCAAAATACAATGCACACACCTGACACTAGGTGTAGCAGGTACAAATGTAGAAATACCAGAAGAAAACAAACATGCCAACTACAATGTATTGTTCTCAAACTCATGCAGGGAAAAATTTAGATTCATTTTTCAGGGCCTACTTTTTGAGCTTGCCTGCATGAAAATAGCACTTTGAAATTAATTTTGCATTGAACTCTATGCAAATTTACAGGGGCTCTTTTAGGCATTTCGGGGATAATAATAATTTCGAAAATAATATCGCTAGTGATATTCGTTTGATTCGCAATGTATGGTCAACAAGGAATCTAAAAGATCACGACGTTTCGTGCGCTACTGCAACACTTTGTCAAGTGATATAATCTAATGTAAGCAATCGTGTTTTATACTCTCATGCGGCTCCAAACCGCGTTATCTCGCATGAGCGAGTATGTTCCTAATTGGTCAATAACGGGCAAATTCTATTGGCCGGTGCACACGGGTGCTAAACCAATCAGCGAGGCGCTGGCTCGGCTTGCTTGCTAATAATTATTAAGCGCAGTCGAGTATATATTTACTGTGTACATTTTATCCAATGTTGCATAAAAGTTGTTTTGATTTCAAGTGCAAGTTGAATTTGATCCATTAGCTAGTGCATGTTTGCATTTAATAATCTTGCGTTCAATTGCAAGGTTGCGTTTACTCAAAGTTTTATGCAATAATGCAACACTCCCAGTTGTCAGTATTTGTTCTGGCACTATCACTTTAAATTTCCAAATAAAGTACCATCATTAAAACACATGGGGCAATTTGAACCTTACACAATTTTTCAGAATTTGTCCACCTTTCAAGGACTGTTTATATTGCAAGCACTGAACAAATGTTGATATGTTGACAATAAAATGGAAATAATTGCACTCTTATACCCCAACAAAAATAATTAAATTATCAGTTTGAAATCAAACACCAGAGCCGGTACTAAATCTTAAGAGATGTTCTGATATATATATGTGGGCCAAGAGTCCCAAATAATGTGTGCATTACGTATTGGACATTTCAGATACTTTCACCCTATAAAAACTAATGTAAATGGATTTTATTGTTTCACCATCCCCTGGTATCCATGAGAAGAAACCCCTTGGTAAAGATGGTGGCCTTTGACCTTGACAATAATAGTATTTTATTAAAGTAAAAATAAAGTATTACGTATGGGACCAGAAGAAGTGAGATTTATTTGAAATAATGTTTAGGTTGAAAATGCTCTGAAAGTAATTTACTAGACATCTTGTAATTCAGTGTGGAAAAGGGTTCAATACTCAAGTTTATTGAAGCAAAGTTGCATTTCATTTTCATTCCCAACAACGTTTTTCTTACAGGCTCTAATTAATGTTGGAAAAGACGTGTTTATGTATGGGGTATTTTGTCCCCATTCATTTAATATGGAAATTCATATTTACGGGTGACAAAGGGTCTTAAATGGTAAAAACGACAGGGTTGCTGTGATGATTGATATAAATACAAGTATCAGAAATAGTTCTGTCATCCCTCAAAACCATAAAAAGAGACCTGTATTACTTATTATTTTTGAATTCGTGGACCAGTTTCCACACAATTTTACCCAAATTTGTGGAATTTATGCAAATTAGGTAAATATCTTAATTATGCAAATCATACGCTTTGCGCACCATTTTCAGTAAAAGCGAGTTGAAAAATATTTAGAACATGATTAAATAAAGATAACACCTTGTGCTTGTTTTTAAGCCTCTGTTTAACAATAATATTCATAAATATGCAAATAAGGGGCAGTCAATGGGCAGAAATGTATTCCTTGCCCCCAAATACCCTAAATTAAACGTTGTACGCTATATTTTACCTTTCAAAATTGACACCTACTCCTTACCCTAATTCATGAATATTCAAATGAGCTAATTATCTTTATACCTGCCAATTCTGAAATAGTTTTATTTTAATGGCTCCACTTCTTAAAATGTTTATAGACTAAATTTCTTCCTCTGTACTCATTACCATTGGAATATCATGAAACTCAGTCCCACCAAAAATAATTGCATATATCTGCCCCAAAGACTCCCAGCTACTTTGACTTTGTATGTGGATGTCCCATACATGTACATGTAACACATTGTCCCATACGTAACAATTTGTAATTCTCTTATGGAACAAAGGTATGAATATTACATTTGCTAGCTTAGCATGGTATTTTACTTAAATTACAATGAATGCATTAAGAACTTCTGAAAGTTTCATCGGAAAACGTACTAAATTATAGGAACAAAAAAAATGTACTCTTGTTACCTACGGGACACCTCATGCAAGACCTAATTTGCATAATTAATTAGTTAATGCTCAACTTTTAATACCAAATTAAATACTTAGATGATAAAGTAGCTATGTCCATATAAATCAAATATCAACTGCTTCCCTCTGAATGAATTTGTTGTAATTGTCCCAATGGATATGTAAAGCTCTATTAATATTTATGCAAATTAGGCCCTGGAAATTTTCATAATATGAAAATTTCCTTTAAGGAATTCAAAACTTCAACTCAAGAGCTTCAGTATGATATGAAACATGCCATCATTAAATCAAGATTAAATTTTCACATCTGAGGGGATCTTATCTTGGACTTGCCCATTTACAGAAAAATGCTATTTAAAAACCGGGCCCGACAGACTTGCACCGGTTGTGTTTTTTGTACACTTTTTTTTTTTTACACCATGTAGTGTCGTTGGAATATACAACACCAAGGGGGGTGTTTCACAAAGACTCTAAGTTGGACCTAAAATATGGCAGCCTCAAGTGTTCATCAGAACAGGGGGGTGTTGCATAAAGAGTTGCGATTAATCGCAAAGTTGTGTTAAATCGCAAGTCAGAAAATTCGTCTAAATGCGCAATTCTGATTGGCTCAAGTGCGCATATTTTCTGATTTGCGATCAAATTCAACTTTGGGATTTATCACAACTCTTTATGCAACACCCCCCTGATGATAGAAGCCTCAAAAACATTTTCCCATTGTTAGTAATAATCAAGAGGAAATATACGACTAGAACTTTGTATGCACTTATCAGTAAAAGTAATAGGGTAATTTGTCATCGGATCAGTATTCGATCACGATCTGATCATGCCATGATTAACGCAAAATGCAGATTTTTGCTGGCTTTGTTTTGAATAGCATTTATTTTCTTCATTCATCAATACATTACGTTTACAAATTGAAATATTATATTTACATAATATATAAATTGAAACCTTTGAACAAATAATTATAAACCAGAACGTCAATGACGTAGCGCTCATCCGCCATCTCGCAACATCAAATATCCAGGGGTGTGAGAGCAAGATTACAAACAAATCAGAAAAAATCTGAAATGAAAAGTGTGTGCGAAGTCCCTTGCCTTAGGCCGGGGTTCAAGGCTCGATGCAGCATATCACTCGGCGGTATACGGTGTGCAGTGCAGCGCATGCTGGCGGCAGAGCTAGAGCCGTATTATACGGCTCTGGCTGGCGGTGTGCATGCTAGCGCTGCAGGTAGCACAGGCGCGCATTCGTTCAGGTGAAAGGCCACGCCGCTGAATGCACACGTGTGCCATTTCCGTATGTGCTAAATACGAAATTGGTACTTTGTACACTGTAGCACTCGATATGTCATGAAAATTATGCTAAACCATTAAGTGCTAATACTCAAAATAATCGGAAATTAAAAATAATCGGAAATTAGAAATTAAAAATAAGCGGAAAATGAAGGTTGCTGTTTGAGGTAAAAAGTCGGAATTCCGCGTAAAATCGGAGGTCTCACACCCCTGAATATCGCAAATTTCATGTGGTACACTTTACAACTGGTCAAAAAATAAAAATTTGATGCCCTGGAAGGGACATAAAAATAAAAAAATTAAAAATTAGAGTGAAAAAAATATAAATTTGACACCCCGGAAGGGACATGGGAAGAAAAACAAACAAACAAACAAAAAACAAACAAAAACAAACAAAAACAAACAAACAAACAAACAAATAAATTAATTAATTTTAAAAATTTAAATGTACATGTAAATCATACCAAATATTGATATTGAATGAAGAATCATTCGTTTAAAGAAAAGAAAAACTGAAAAGTAAAAAGAAGCAAAAGAAGGACACAAAAAAGGAAAACAAATTAAAATTCCCTTCTAATTCTATGTATGTGATCATACATTTTTTTTCCTCCTTTTTTTGCAGTAAAACTTTTTATTCGATTTCGATCAAAAATCAAAGTTTGCTGATCCAGTCATCAAGATCACTTACACTTTACAGCATTAAGTAATGGCACACAACACTACATTGTAATGCTGCGCTATACGGGAACAATGTGGGACAGTACAAAAAAAGTTTGTCAAAATTTCACACAAAATTCTTATCTTAAATTCAACAAAATCAATCATGACTGGCCCTAAAAATGATACAAGTGTTATATGAACTTACCAAAATGGTCCAAATTATTCTTCAAATGTCGAAAAAAATGGAAAATCTGCAGTTTTGGAAAATAAAAAGACTGAGAAAATCTCAGTCGTGATCCCTCTCGAAAGTGTTGCTGCTATCTGGATGACTGTCATGTATTTCCCGCAAGCTTCCCACACCACACGTGTTACCGTATCCGAATTCTGACACGGCGTATCCGAATTCTGATACGGCGTATCCGAAATCGGATACGGCGGGCATGCTTGCAGATCGCGAGTTGGCTTGTTTTGGACAATAATAAGCGGCCTCCGCATGTTGCGGGCGGGCTTTCTTTGTTTACGATTGGACATCGAGCAGGAAGAGAAAGAAATGGAACTTATATGACGATTTTTGTAAGTATGACTTATCATTTTGAAAATGAAATTTTGTACAATAAATCATAAAATCAGCTTCAATCTAGGTATGCAATTTTTTACTTTAGATATCCTATTCTTTTCTCTCTGTTTGTAGTTAAAATTGTGTCCCGTAGATTTTTACCACTGTGAGCAGTAAATGGTCCTATCAGGACCATTTACAATACATTGTAGATGTGAGTAATGGTAAGCAAAAATGCCAGCAATTGGCTCCCCTTTAATTTGTTGTGGGGGAAGTTATCCAATACTGCTATTTTAGATTTTAGCTTTAAGGACATGAAGGAAAACAAAAGAGAATTATGGAAGCGGCTTGCAAATCAAAGCACAATTTACAGGAAGCTGTGAAGTATGAAAATGTTATCAATTCAGTCAAAAACAGTCACACTTTCATTCATATTCATTCACTTCCCTTCCACATGATTTACATAATTGACATATAAATGATTATATTGTCGTGTTAACAATTTTGATGATACACATAGGAAATTACAATTGTAAAACTAAACTATAGTGGTCGATTTCGGTCACTCGTATACGAATTCGGTAACACATGTACGAAATCGAACACGCTGTATTCAATCCAAATATTTTAGTTTAAGAAAGCCCACCGTAAAAATCTTACATGAAATAATGGAAATCGTGAATTATATATCTTGATTATGCAAATAAATATATATAATTACACAGTAGAAGTTTTAGATTCCAGGGAATGAAAGAGCAGCGAGTGAGTTACACGCCAAAATATTTTTTTTTTTATTCGACTCTCGAGCTCGAGTGACAAGTGGCCAGAAAAGGAAGATTTACTTACAATGTACAAGCTGTTCAGCGCTATAAGCGCATTTTTACTGCATGAAAACCCTCCACACACCATCCTGTTTGTCTTCCAGTCAACTTTCGAATAAATATCGATGTTTTTTAGAGTAACGTATGGTGATAACTGAAACCTTTTCACCCGAGTTCCACGTTCCGATATGAAGTGCCTGTACTGAATTATCTACACACACGTCACCGACCATCCATCCTTAAAACGTCTCGCACCAGAAAATGTCGCACTACTATAATGTTATCGTCTTTTTCTTTATCTGTTCAAAATTCACCTAGTATACAGAGAGAAAAGTATATGTGCTATGTGACCTATGAATATAATGTGATTTAATTTCAATCTGCTCCGAATAATGATTTTATTTCAAAGACAACATTGGAATCTGTTGAGGGAACATACTTGCAAAGTCCTGATTTGCATGGGGTCGAGTTGTTTAAACACCCAGCGCTCCACCATACCCCCCCCCCCCCCGGCCCCTCCCCCGCCCCCGCCCCCGCCCCCCCGGGGGGGGGGGGGCACTCGAATTATTTTTTGACGGGGGTGTGCCGCACGGAACTCCGAAATGGGGGTCTTAAGAGCTGACTACATGCAAAAAATATAGGGTCTTTGGAGCTACAAAAACCCTGAAACGGGAGTTAAAGGGGACCACCAGGCAAATTAGAACAACACATTATTATATGATTTGGTATCGTTTTGTGATATCAAATAGATACCCAACATTTTGCAAAGGCTTGTGTAATTCATAAACAAAGCAATTCATTTCCACCACTTATGGAACCACTACTATTTCCTGGTTCCATACAGGCCAAACATTTGCGAGTGCGCCAATGCTATTCACGCGTACGTTTGTAGACAATAGAATCCCGGGCGATTCATTCGCTCTGCACAGAGCGCGATGACTCTGCACACCGTTAGTCTTCGCAATTCAGACCGCATGAACGCATGCTTTAGAATGGTGATTCGTTTTCCAATTATATATTTTTTGTTGATGGAATGAAATCCTTTAAGGGGTCTAAGGAGCAGACTAAAACTACAAAATACATAGACTTGGAGCTACCAAAGACCTACGGAAACCCTAAAAAAGGCTCAAATGGTGGTCCAAGGAGCCGACTAGAAGAAGAATAATGGACTTGGTGCTACTCAACTACCTAGCCAAGTCATTCCGAGGGTCTATGGAGCGGCAATTTTTGAAAATCGGGTATCTTTAGAGCCGCAATCGGGTGTGAAAACGGGGTTCTTTTAAGCGGCACATACCCGTCTTACATTATACATGAGTGCCCCCCCCCCCTGGGCCCCGCCCCCGCTTGCCCATCCCAAGGCCCTCCCTAAGCACCCCTTACATTGCTTACATCTTACATCGTCGTCATCATCATCATCATCATCATCATCATCATCATCATCATCATCATCATCAACTGCATCTGCATCTTCATTACTGCAATGATTGGCATTATCATTATTTTACCTACATAATGTAAGACAAATAAACAGAACCAAAGAAATCTTTGTGGGAGTAATACACGAAATATGTACTTGATATTTATTTATACATTTCATATAAGATATATATTTCACATTTACACAAGCCATATAAAATTGCACTATGTCTTTATACATTCAACCAAACAAAACAATATCCATGTGCCAGTTACACTTAGCATTATTTCCTCTAAGATATGAAGTACACACAAACTGACAGATACTGTAAATTTATTTCTCCAGATTTGAAACATTATAAGTGAGTATATTTTTTTATCAGAGTTGCGTCTTTCCAGTGGAGACCATGTAATGTAGCTAAAATATAAAACAATCATGATTTACAATAAATTGTATATATATCTATACAAAATTATGCCTGTATGTTAGACATCGTTATACAGATTGTACATGTAGGGGATTACACTTGTATGTCACTATTGATAGTAACCATAGAGTGCTGCTTGATAAGACCTAATTATTAACTAGTTTAGTGTCTAATGATAATTAATTTCATTCAAACAGAGGAAACTGACTAGAAATATTTTTAATGATTAAAAATGAGCAAGGTAAAATAGGCCTTGCCGAGAATTGACCCTGAGACCTCCGGATTGCTAGACCGGTGCTCAACCATTGAGCCACAAAGACCCTTAAATGGGGGAGGTTGAGGTTCCCATAAAACCCTTTACATTGCTCGAATAGTCAGAAGCTATATAAACCGGGCACTAACCGGCACTAATTAATTTCAACGACTTTGTGTATACAAACAACCAAAGGTTAATTGCTTGATAATAGCATCGCAATGCTATCACAAGACTTCAAACTGATGATAAGAACTCAATATCACATTAATTACCAATATATATTGCTTTCTTGTGGTAATAATACTCTCTGGATATCCACACAATCATATAAGATCAAATCAGACTTAATATTCCGTGGGCTTTTACATTGTTACATAATATATTGGAAATTATTAGCAAATTGCAATGAATGTAGCTAGTAGCTACTACTTATACAGTCAGTATCAGGTTTTGAACATCTTCCTGGTTGTCACAATAGATACATATTACTTTCACAAAAGACAAGTCATTTAAATCATAAGATTGTTCCCAAAATGATATAGATGATGGTCACTTTTACCCACAATTATTTTACATGATGTACAACAAATTATTTGCAACTTGGTATAAGTCCTTTTTGTAGACATAACGATATGATAACACAATTAATATTGTGATTAAAAAGGTACTCAAGTATTGATACTTTCTCAGGAACTTTTCATGAGTATTCTTATTTGTTTCAATTCTGTGTAAACATGAATTATTTTTGGTTTTCAACAAAAGCCAAAAAGCTTGAAATTGCCTTTATATTCATATCGTTTGATTTAAAAAACGGAGATGTTTGTCATGTTGGCCAATAAATATAAAATTTTTCTTTTTGATAACAAGCTTTGATTATGTCAGGAATGTTTTTGCTGCATGCAACAAACTTTATGTACTATAGGTGGTCACTATACACACTGATTAGACAGTAAAGGGTTTACAGTAAATGATGACTTTGAAGCCATTTCTGTCTAATAACATTGGCCTGCAAGTACTACATTGTAGCTGTAAAGGTCAACCAGAGTACTGCTTCTACTGTATTGAGTTTGTTTAAAATCCACATGAAAGTCCATTTAGTACAGACATATAAATGAGAATGATTCCCTTCCAAGTGCTTGCATACTTGTGAAGTTTGATAATGGCCATTTTTCCCAAGTACCCATAAGATCAATTCCATGAAGTACAGTGGAATGAGTTTGGTTTTTATTTCTAATTATGACAAATATTTAGGCTGAATCATGCAAATATATGTTGATATTTCAACAATACACATGAAGGTTATACATCATGATTTATTTTAATTTACAACGCTCGATCAGTACTCTTTAACTGATAGCAAAATACATTCTCAGCACAGTCAAACAGCACATCACCATTACCGATTTATACATTCATGGCAATTTTCAAATCTAGTACTTAAATATAAAATTATCATAAAAGGAATGGACTGTAGTTGTCTGTCACTTTTGACTCTATCCAAATACATATTGCAACAAAGTGTGATGTAAGCATTAGAAAGACATGCCAAAAATGGAAAATGGCTTCATAAAAACTTGAAATTCACTTAACAAGTCAACACATTTGTAACAATATAGAACAGTCTAAATAATTACAGTATGTCTACAACCCAATGTATTCTTACACTTAATACGCATTGGCAAACTTGTAGGAATGTATAGAACAGGAAAACAAATTGATATATAAATATATATAATAAATTGACAACATTATTACAGAGAAACACTTCTATAGGATGAGCCGTAACTAAATGGCAATCACTGAAATAAATGATTCATCCGAAATAAATAACTTTTTAAATGTTAGTTACACCTCAGTCATCAAAAGACAATTACAGATCCACTTAATGTCATAAACTAATGGTAAACTGGGCAATTATTGAAGTTAATCACAATTATCTAATGGCACATGGGTCCATCAATACAGTTTGTTAAAGGGAGACATTATTTCCACATCTAGTCGTATCCACAACTATCAAGCATTTATATTTACGCCCTATTCTCTAAAGAACATCCGATCATATTCACATCCGTTGACGACTGAAAGAGTCTATACAGTATACCACTGGGAGCATAACTTTCTAGGGAACCTATTTAAAGATCCACATCAAACAGAGCCATATTTAGTACTCTTGCTCTCATCTAAACCGATTCAAGATTGAAATTTATTTCTATTAGGTATTAGGTGGGAAGTCCAACAAGGTCTTAACACATCTGGGAGAGGAATATTCAGCTCAATATTAGATCACATCACACAAAACCGTCCATCAGCATTCTTGCTCTCATCCAAACCGATTCAAGATACCTCAAGAAAGTTAAACTTCTAAGGGGTATCAGACAATTCTTGGGAACTTTCTAGGGAACCTAAGTTCACATCACACAACACCTTCCTTTAGTACTCTTACTCCAATCCGAAATACATCGAGAAAGTTTGATACTTTTAAGGGTATCAGATAGAATATTTTACAAATTCAGAGAGGGTAACTTTCTAGGGAACCTATCATGGTTCGCATCACACAAATTCATCCTTTGGTTTTCTTGCTCTCATCCGATTCGATTCAAGATACCTCAAGAAAGTTCAATACTTCTAAGGGTATCAGATAGAATATTTTACAAATTCAGAGACAGTAACTTTCTAGGGAACCTACGTACGGTTCACATCACACAAATTCATCCTTCAGTATTCTTGCTCTCATCCAAACCGATTCAAGATATCTCAAGAAAGTTCAATACTTCTAAGGGTATCAGATAGAAATGTTTACAATGTCATGGCAGGGTATCTTTCTGGGCAATCTATGGTTCACATCACACACATTCATTCTTCAGTATTCTTGCTCTCATCTAAACCGATTCAAGATACCTCAAGAAAGTTCAATACTTCTAAGGGTATCACACAGATTTTTTTTCAAATTCAAATAGGGGACCTTTCTTGGCAACCTATGGTTAACATCACACAAATTCATCCTTCAGTATTCTTGCTCTCATCTAAACTGATTCAAGATACCTCAAGAAAGTTCAATACTTCTAAGGGTATCACATATATATTTTTTTCCAATTCAGATAGGGGACCTTTCTGGGAAACCTGCAGTTCACATCACACAAATTGATCCTTCAGTATTCTTGCTCTTAACCAAGCCAATTCAAGATACCTTTTCAGAACATAAAACTCAGTTCTGGGAGTATGGGCGTGATCTAAGGAGATGGCCTCAATCATTTGCACTTGTTGTATTCAAGCAAAAAATATTGGAGACTTTAAATATCTAGAAATGTTACTAATGGTATGGGTCCTAAAAAAACTAGTACTGGAGTCGATTAGCAATCAAATTGCAAGGAACTAGATACAGGGTAAACCAAGGGTGACAGAGGATTGGACACCCCAGCATTCCTGCACTCGCAAATTCGTAAGATACCTCGCGATTCAAAGACAACTGAAGAAGATTTTTAAAAGAACATAATCTCAAACTTTGTTTTAAGAGGAACAAAATAATGATTAACACTATTGCGGAGCTTAAAGAGTGGCGACGGCAAGTTTTCAAGCTCAAAGAAGTAGGAGATTTGGACGAGAGACTACAGGTTAAACTTGTCCGCGGTGCCATCGACGTTGCGCAGGAGGACAGTCTTGCTGGTGGACCAGGAGATCATGATCTGTCGCAGCTGGTTGGCTGTGGAGGTGCCGGAGATGGGTTTGGTCATGTAGCACTTGACACACTTAGTTGATGAACTGATCATGCCTCCGAGCAGGGATGCTCCGGACTGTAAGACAAACAAAAAACAACACATACATCAAATATTAACTTCCATGTTGAGTTGAGTTATTTATCATTAAAGGGTACCACCACCGAAAAATAATATTCTTATAAACCCAAGATAACATCTTTAATAGTCCATTCCACCAATAAGTTCACAAAAATATGTTTCCAGAAGAAAAATATAATTCGAGAACGCATCACCATTCTAAAGCATGCGTTCATGGGTCTGCATGTACGAAGACTACTTTGTCCAGAGCGAACGAATCGTCCGGGATTCTATTGTCTCCAAACGTACGCGTGAATAGCATTGGCGCACTCGCAAATGTTTGGCCGGTACAGAACCAGGAAATAGTGGTTCCGTAAGTAGTGGTAATTTATTACTTTGTTTATGAATTTTCACAACCCTTTGCAAAATGTTGGGTATCTATTTGATATCAGAAAACGGTACCAAAACATATAATTATGTGTTTTTCTTTGCCTGGTGGTCCCCTTTAATTTTGGCTAGATTAAGGACCTGCTAGGTCTAAAAGCATGAAAAACAAAATATGAAGACTAGAGAAACTGTTTAGGTTATTATAACTGAAACCACTATGTTTTCTAATGAAGGTTACATACTTGACGGATCGCTCTTTATTATGTCCACTGTTTTGACCGTATCACCACAGGTATACTTTTTTTGGCGCCATAAAAGAGACAGACTAGATCAAATTCAATAAATAATTGACAAGCAAAGTGAAGAAGTCTCTTAATTCAGTTTATCTGACAAAAATATCATTATACCTTAATGAACCCGACTAAACATGTATAAACTCTATACAAATTATACATCGTGCTGCACTAAGTTAGTTACTAAATACTTAAATCTTGACTGACCTGCCAGAAGCAGAGCTTGGTGTCACCAAAAGCAAAGGATGCCAGGTGCTTGCCATCGGGGGAGAAGGAGAGGGCAGTCACAGCAGTCTGGTGTCCACACAGGACCTACAAGAATAATATTAGATCGATTGAAAGCTTGGAAACAAAAAAAAGTCTAGCAAAAGGGGGAATACAATCCTCATGAAGGAAGCCAGGTGCTTGCCACTGGGGGAGGAGAGGGCTGTCACAGCAGTCTGGTGTCCACACAGGACCTAAAAGAATAATATTAGATCGATTGAAAGCTTGGAAACAAAAAAAAGTCTAGCAAAAGGGGGAATACAATCCTCATGAAGGAAGCCAGGTGCTTGCCACTGGGGGAGGAGAGGGCTGTCACAGCAGTCTGGTGTCCACACAGGACCTAAAAGAATAATATTAGATCGATTGAAAGCTTGGAAACAAAAAAGTCTAGCAAAAGGGGGAATACAATCCTCATGAAGGAAGCCAGGTGCTTGCCACTGGGGGAGGAGAGGGCTGTCACAGCAGTCTGGTGTCCACACAGGACCTAAAAAAATAATATTAGATCGATTGAAAGCTTGGAAACAAAAAAGTCTAGCAAAAGGCGGAATACAATCCTCATGAAGGAAGCCAGGTGCTTGCCATCGGGGTAGAAGGAGAGGGCAGTCACAGCAGTCTGGTGGACACCAGACTGCTGTGACTGGGGGAATACAATCCTCATGAAGGAAGCCAGGTGCTTGCCATCGGGGTAGAAGGAGAGGGCAGTCACAGCAGTCTGGTGTCCACACAGGACCTAATATAATAATAACAGATCGATTAAAGGCTTGTTAACAACAATAGTCTGGCAGTAGTAAGATGGGCATTAAAGACATAGTACAGGGATAGAAAAGGCAGAGTAAAGGGGGAATCAAATCCTCATAAAGGGTACCAGGTGCTTGCCATCGGGGGGGGGGGGGGGGGGGGGGGGAGGGGAGAAGGAGAGGGCAGTCACAGCTGTTTGGTGTCCACAAAGGACCTGTGGACAAAATATCAAATCGATTTAGGGTTTGTTATCAAAGGGTCTGACAGCAAGTGGGTAATAAATGGGTAGTAAAGGGGGAATAAATGCCCAGGGTTAAAAAGTTCCATGTCCTTGCCATCGGGGTAGAAGGAGAGGGCAGTCACAGCAGTCTGGTGTCCACACAGGACCTACCGCATAACCAAACAATCCTTCAATAAATATTGTTTCCCAGAAAGAAATAACCCTGGATTAGTTGAGTAGTTAATGATGGGACATCAATGACAGCCATGTGGTTGTCAGCCTGGTAGCAGGCTGCCAATAAAACAAAAAAACATGCATCAATTTGTATCATCTTGTCTAAACAAGCTAAGACAATTATTACAGTTTTCCCCTCTTATTCCCAAAAGGCATATCTACAAAGCCTGATCTTGGGTTTCCACTTATGAGATCTTAAATATTAGGGGATTCTGTCTTGGCTTCCGTCTAAATACCCTAAAAATGCAAATACACCAAACAATTCCGCTTACACTGACATTCTTTTTCATTCATCATAAAGAAAGAGATATCATAATCTTCTCAATTGCCATGAGCAACAAGAAAGAGATGCTCCCAATGCAATGGAGTGGAGATGTGTGCTCACTGGCAGTGTTTCGTACCACCAGGGCGATAATAGTGTAAAGCCCTTAGAGATGATATTTATTGTAGCATATTAAGACAATAAATAAATCAAACCTATCATTATTAACTGACCTGGGTTTTTCCACTCTTGAGGTCGTACATAGTAATGGCTCCTGTCTTGGCGCCCACAGCCAGTCTCTTGCTACTGGGGCAGTAGCTCAGCATGTTGAAGCGACATATGGACGGAAACACTTCCATCAGTCCCCTGGCCTTCACCTGAGAGTTGTCGAGGCAGAACACAACGATGTCAACGACCTGTAAGACAAAGACAAAAGGAGAGTGCTTGGGTTGAATCAAAGTTGAAAATAAAATCAGGAGGTTTTTGATTAAATAGAAAATAGAAAAGATAAACAGATAAGAATAAATTAAAATGAGCAAAGAAAATATAGAGATTTCCTCGGGATTCCAACCCGAGACCTGCAGATTGCTAGATCAGTACTCTTCCAACTGAGCTAGAAAGCCCTTGTGCTGGTTGTTCATCCATGAAACACTTTTCCATGCACATGGAAAGGGATATCACAGAACAAACATACTACAGGTCCTCACCTCGACTAGGAGATCGGCGACGTCGTTCTGCATCTTGTCGATCAGCAGCTCGATGATGCGGAGGATCTCTGCACGGGCCTTCTGCAGCGGGCTGGTGTTGAGCACGCTGGCCGGGATCTGAGCGTTGGAGGCCATAGCCTGGTGGCGAGCTACCTCCTTCGCCATGGTGGTGATGAAGGTGGCTGGCCGCGCAGTCGCTATCAGGGAGAGAGCATGGTGAGCACTACGGCAGGAATCAGCCGCTGGGGTGATGGGGAGGCCACTGGACACACTACAAAGACAAGAGATAGACGAGGATATAGTTATCGTAAACTATCATGATTTGGAAGGGGGGGAAAATGTCAGTGGAAGGAATGAAATGTAATTACAATAGTAATTGCATGTGTTTATCAGTGTTTCATAAGATATAATGTATATAAAATAACATTATTGCAAAGGATTCAATATTTGTGCAAGGTAAAGACTAATGATAGTGTCATTGTAAACTCACCAAGCAGAGTATAGGGTGGGGTCACAGCAAAGTTCCAATAGACCTAACAACACAGCAGACACATCGATGAAGGCTTCCCACACGGTGAAGCCCCTTCCTAGCAGGTCTATGCCAGCCCTGCGGATGGGTGTGTGTGCTGGCAGCTTAGGGCTGGGTGGCTGCAGCAGCAGGAAGGCCAGGGCTTGAGCTGCAGTAGGATTGGAAAGGAAAACAAATGAGACTACCTATATCAAGTATTCAAATTAGTATTTAGTTCATGCTCACTTTATTGATATAATTTATTTATGGAAACGTACTGTCTTTGGTTAATATATATATATAGAATTATACAAGACTTATTATCACTTTTTCATTTTTATTTGACAATTTCATGCACAAATGTATCACTCTTTTGAACCTTAATCCGTCAATCAGGGCCACTTTTTCACACAAACGCCCCTCATCATGTACATTATGTAGCATGTTTACAGAGTTTTTCACTTAAAGGGACTTAGTAACATTGTCCAAATCCTCAAAATAAAATTTTCATTCTAGCGGTTCCCTCATAGCTTGTTGTATTCGTATTAACAATAAAATCATGGGACAGGTTTCGGTTTTTCAAATTTCCCTCTCGTTACAAAGATATGTACGATCAAAGTATTCAGATAAGAAAAACTGCCCCGGAGTTTTTCTTACCGTGTACAAAGTGAGTGCAGTGAGTTAGTTTATATCACTTTGCATTTTTGCTCATAACTTGGCCATGCAATGTCCACTTGAAATTTTCACACAATACCCTGTGGACATATGAGATAACAACAATATACATTGCATCAACCATTCATCACTTTTTGCACATGTCAACAAAGTTACTAGATCCCTTTAACAAACGTTATCCCTCTGTTTCATTTCAATTCAATTCCATTCTCCTGGCTTATCCGTATGCCTAGAAAGAGAATAAACTTCAAGCAAAAATGTCCCCTGGATTAGAATGTTCCTTGACAATTGGATTCAAGATTTCAAAAATTTGACTTACTAATATGACATGAATCATGCATATATAGCAATCAGGATGAATTTGAACATGTGTGTTCTAAGAGCCCCAATTATAAGCATCTACTGCTTCTCAGGGGTCCTAACCATTATTTTCTTTGATATTTTGTATATCGATTACTTTGTATCAATTTGTATACTTTTGTTGTTTTATAATGGTTGCCATAAGTAAATGAAATGAAATGAACTGTGGCTTTATTTACCTGTATGTCTGGCCAGAGAGTAGTCGCTCAGTCCAAATCCCTGCTGGATCGGTCGGTGGCTAGTGTTGCTTGGCGCCCTCTGTCGGCTTGGTTGGATCTCGGCGCCAAACTGCGCCCCGATGACGCCAAGCATCACAATGGCCGTCGCCTGTTTGCGCCGAGACTCGAAGGATGAGGATACCTTCCTGATTGGGGAGTCTCCTATTATTAAACAAAAAAATATATAGATCAGAATTGGTTGGCAGGATAGAAACTTTGCTATTATTACCATTGCTATTCATGCACTAACAAGTTTGTTGTCTTGCACTGAAGAAGACACAGACGGAAACAGAGAGGGATATGCATATTCAGGCTTCCAAAAATAATCTCCACCTCTTCTGTAACATTAGGTAATAAGGATAGTCTCAACAAATTGCTGGATTGAGTAGCCCTTGCAAACCCTTATAAAATTGTGAACATTCAAACTAAGACAAAGTCATCCATTCAAGTTTGACTGTACATGAGAAAAGAATCAGAGTCAAACTTTACATGAGGTTACGTAACAAGAAATTGTAATGGAAAAGCTGAAAAAAGTTTTCATCAACTAACCAGAAAGAATCTCCTCTTCATTCTCCACCTCTGAACTCTCACTGCTCCCTGCATCCAAATGCTCCCTGACCACCCCTCCTCCAGCTAATGGAGCCTGCCCAGACTGTGCAGTGGCAGTGAGGCTGACGGACGAGTCCACGTAGTGAGGTAGGTGAGGTGCCCACTGGTTGATTACCTCCTCCCTCCCATCAGTGCCTATTCTCTGCAGCTCTGCCAGCAGCAGGGCCTGGCTAGCGGCTCGCACCTGGATGACACAGTTATAAATAACATGAATATAATTATGATATTTGCAATAAATGTTTGTAAAAATAACAATTGTGATTATGTTTTCAATTTTAATTTTCTAATCATTGCTATCCAAATGACACAAGTCGAGTAGACTTAGTCTACATCATACATGTTAAGACAAATTTCATGACAACCACTAATTGTATTAGAAAGTTTGCTAATTTTCATAAATGAATGCGTCAGACATAATCATGACACTTAAATCTACTTCCTTAGATTTTCGGGAATGTCAGCATTAATTATATTCCTTACATATTCTCAACACAACTTGATTAAAAGGAATACAATGAATATCAAATATGCAACATTTCTATGTTTGAAAGAATAAGAAGAAACCTTGTCACCTCCAGATCTGATATACAAATCCCTCTTATAAAACAAGGTAATTTTGATGGTCCACGCACTTTGTATGCCTTTGTTTTCTTACCCTCATAAAACAAAGAAATGTTTAAGGCCCCAAGTTCCTTGTTATAAAGAAGTTCAACTATATATGTATGATTTGAAAGAATTTAAGATGATGATGCAAAATACTTCAAAAAACTGCTTAACTACTATAATAACGCCTGTGTAATAAAAAAATGAACATCAATATAGGGCCTAAATTGTCAATCCTAGCAGAATCTTCGATGCTAAAATGTCAATGATACATAGAGAACATAAACAAGAAACAAAATATAAAACTGAATTTCATACCTCCAGACATCTGTCCTGCCATCGCCTGGCTAGCATCTCCAGGTATGGTGGCTTGTAGTGGACACTGCCCAGGAGGTCTGGCAGCAGTACGCAGTGAAGGGCTGCTAACAAGCTCCAACCTGAAAAGTCAAATAGAATCACAATAAAATCAATAGCTTTAGTGGGATAAACTGTATTTCTCATCTTGGAGGCTAGCATCTCGAGGTATGGTGGCTTGTAGTGGACACTGCCCAGGAGGTCTGGTAGCAGTACGCAGTGCAGAGCTGCTAGCAAGCTCCAACCTAAACGGTCAAAGAAAATGGTAATACAATCAATAGCTTTAGTGGTATAAACTGTATTTCTCATCTTGGCCGCTTGCATCTCAAGGTATGGTGGCTTGTAGTGGACGCTGCCCACGAGGTCTGGCAGAAGTATGCAGTGCAGAGCTGCTAGCAAGCTCCAACCTGAATTAGAAGAGAAATCACAATAACATCAACAGCTGACAACCTCCAACCTAAAGTGTCAACGAAAATCATAATACAATCAATAGATCAAGTGGTATAAATTGTCTTTCTCATCTTGGCTGCTAGCATCTCTAGGTATGGTGGCTTGTAGTGGACATTGCCCAGGAGGTCTGGCAGCAGTACGCAGTGAAGGGCTGCTAGCAAGCTCCAACCTAAATGGTCAAAGAAAATCACAAAAAAATCAATAGCTTTAGTGGTATAAACTGTATTTCTCATCTTGGAGGCTAGCATCTCCAGGTATGGTGGCTCGTAGTGGACACTGCCCAGGAGGTCTGGTAGCAGTACGCAGTGCAGAGCTGCTAGCAAGCTCCAACCTGAAAAGTCATATAGAATCACAATAACATCAATAGCTAGCAAGCTCCAACCTAAACGGTAAAAGAACATTACAAAAACATCAAAAGCTAACCTCCAACCTAAATTAATAAGAAAATCACAATACAATCAATAGCTCCAGCAGGAGTATCAAATGTATTTCTCAGCTTGTGTGCCTGACAATTATGTTTATTGTATTTATTCCAAAGATAAAATATCATAAGTTTAATAGAATGATTATTTATTTTACAATGGATATTTTCATTATACAGTACTTATAACTTCTAGTATACTGAAAAGTTTATGGTCTTTATACTTACAGAAATTCTTACATAATGCCTTTGGGAGAGTTTGCATTTTCTAAGGTGTCAAAAGTGTTAGACCTCACAATTACCATTCAAACATGTTTTAAAATTATAATAAATATTAACAAATTAGAAAAAAGAAAGTTTATTTCTTCAGACATTATGTTGCAACTAAGCTTTCTATTTGTACACTAATACACATTGAACTGTCTAGACACAGAATGAAGCCATACCTTGTTTGATCTGTGCCTGCTCTGGAGTCAGGTCTGCCAGACCGTCCAAGCCCTCATCTACAGCATCCACCCTGTCCTGGTCAGCACCACTCTTGCTCTTGGATCTATTAGACATTGATTAAAATAATAACAATACATATATAAACCTCTCTTGACACACACCAACAATTGTTAAACTATGTGCTTTATGTGCCTGTTCTGGAGTTAGGTCAGGCAGATCATCTGAACACTTGTCTACAGCATCCACCCTATAATGGTTAGTCCCACTATAGCTCTTGGATCTACCACACATTGATTCAGAAGGAATATATAATAACCATTAGGCTTGGGCGGTTCTGCCCCAGCTTGGAGTCGATTCCGGTTCCATACCCATGTCTCACTTCTGAGCGGAATCGGTTCTCAATGAGATCGTACACATAATTCATACCTGCAAAAACACACAATCATACCCTCTGTGTACATGGGAAGTACATTGGTTCCGAGCGAGAGATAACTGAAACCATTAGTACAATGGTGAACTTTCTAGTAGCGCTATACCGCGTAAGGCAGGTACAATTGCAAGTACCAGTTACAACATTCAAATAGAATTTTCTTACCTGATATATTAAAAAGTTCGCAAACAGCGACATAAACAGCACATCGCCACCACATATATCCATATCGGAGCCAGCGCGAGCATTGCATGCGGAGTTTTGCTTCGCTTGCAATGCTATATATGCTGCATACACGAACGTACATGCTCGTATGTTCTGTGAGTCATACTTCTATATATGGGCATGGCCGACAGCGCACATGTACTAAAGTACTAGTGCTGTTATCCGATCCGAGACGAGAAGGGATTCCCGGCGATTATGGCCTTCAAACCGGGAAACGAGCGGTCCGAGAATTGGCCCTTTGTTTGTATAATTCTCGGTTTTGGCAACAAATTTTCTCCAGTAATAATAACAAATCTGTATACTGGTACATATAAGAAAAAAATGGGATTGGCTCAAGTAAACTGCAGTAGTTATGACAGATTTACGACCTGTGGCTGTGACCAGTGGCAGAGAAGGTCACAATGTTTAAACAGGTTGAGCCTTGAAGTCAATTACCTGAATTTGTGTAGAGCTATACAAAGGGTTTAAGGGGAATGCCCCCCACCTGTTGGAAAGCTTACCCCAACCTTTGAATATACTTTTTTAACTTTTTATCTTGACTCCCACAAAGATATATTGAGAACTTGCTTTTCCTGTGTATGCTTTATTGAACATAACTCAAAAACAAACCACATAACTCTGCCCCAAACACTGGCACACCCCCAAAAATAAATTACCCCAATGCTGCCTCCCATTTTTTTTAGATAACAAACTTTTCAACAATGTGTTTCTTGTAGTCATAAAAAATTCGCCCAAACATGATCTTACACACATGGCCCCGAGTTCACATTTGGTTGTGAGTTTGGTATGATATGCATGTCCACTGAACCTGGGCTAATGTATATGTATGGTATGTCTCCTCATAACTTCCAACATAAGCAATTGTGTGTGCATGGGTACAGGCAGTTTTTTGCTCATACACAAGGGAACCGGGACGATCCGGGATCCCGTTAATAATTTTGTAATTCTACCGAGCCGGGTTCGAGACGGGATATTTTGTTTACCTAACAGCATTATAAAGTACTAAAGTACATGTACACGTCTAGTCTATTGGCGCGCGCGCCACCATTGTTTTCTTGAAATGATTTAAGATGGGAGAGACGAGGAAAGACTGTCTGTGCAGTGTGCGAGAGACGAGGAGAGTGTGTCTGTGCGTGAGACACGGCGGTTTCATGCGTTCAATAAGTAAATGATGCCGGGCCGCGCTATTTAGTTTGCGTCTATTCCGATTATGACCGAGGAGAGTCGGGATTAGAGCCGACTCTCCCCTTCTCGCGAGTCAATAGACACAGAATCGGTTACCCGGTTCCATGCTATTCAAGAATCGAGGGCCGATTCCCAATTCTGGAGTCGAGTAGAATTGGGGAATCGGTTCTCACGCCCAAGCCTAATAACCATGACTGCATAAATCTCTCTAGACACACACCAATAATTATGTTAAACTCTTTGCTTTCTGTTCCTGCTCGAGTCCGATCTGCCAGATCATCTGAACCCTTGTCTGTAGCATCCAACCTATCTTGGTTTGTCCCACTATAGCTCCTGGCTCTATCAGACATTGATTCAGGAGGAACATAGATTATAAACTCATTTTCTACACCTCTCTAGTCACACATCAGTATTAATTATCTCTTCATATTATTTGATTTGTGCTGCCCTAGGCTCTACATTTGACAGATCATATCAGCATTTGTCTGGAGCATCCACAACTGATCTGACCCACTATTACCCCTGGATTATAATATCAAAATAACATTGACTTACATCATTGAGAAAAGTCTGTGAAAGTCTGTGAAACTGTGAAACTCTTAGGTCACTCATCAACAAATACAATTTCCTTTGCTTCATCAGCAGTTCTGGGGTTCAACTCTTTTTCTAAGATATAGCATAAATTGATTGAAAAAGAACATTAGGTTATACAATAACGAATGAAATTGTAACCTCTACTATCAAACAAGTTATGAGCTTTCTTTACTGGTCAGGGGTAAGCAGCACACTTTGTTACTCAAAACATCTTCTACTAATCAAACAGCTTCTATGCAATATGACACACATTGTGCAGCTAGCATGTTGTGTTGTGGTCAGAGTTGTTCAAGTTTTGGGAAGGGTGAGTGAAAGATGGTGCACAAGTAGATGATTCAAGACATAGTTACTCACCTCTTTGGCTTTGGCTTGCGGAGGTGTGAGAGCATGACGAAGCTTGCGTTGTTCATGCCCATCAGGGTGTTGGCCACGGAGATGACAGAGAGGAGATGTTGAGTTGTGACGGCACGGGACAGCTCCCAGTGTCCCAGGTATCCGGGCTTGGGTTTCTCGGGAGCGGCCAAGTGAGAGAGTTCCTAGGAAAAGTACAAGAAAAGTGAGGAATAAAATTGTTGAGAATATTATAAGCTAAAGATATTTTGTAAACCACAGAGAGAGAGAGATGACAGCACAGAACAACGCCCAGTGCAACAAATTAGAACACTTTTGACTAGAGTAGATGCAAGCTATATATTATATATTATGGTGAAAGGAAACTACATTACCATCAAGAGCAAGATTAAAAGGCAGTATCAATGTTTCATTATGATCATGGTCACTGAACCTGGACGATTCCTACAACTAGCCTACAATACTATATCAGTACCAGTAAATATGAAATACATTAGTAATATGTATTTAAAATTATCCTTGACCCCCAAAGAAAAACAAGGTGTTACTACTATACCTGATGGCTTCTCTTCTTGAGTTCCAGAGCTTCCTTGGCAGACATGGTGGTTGGGTCTGGAGAGTGAGCCGGGGAAACTTCCTGCTTCATCAGGTGGTGCCATCCCGGCAGCATCAGGGACATGTGGGCACCGTGTGACAACAGCCCAAAGGACACAGGACAGAATGGCTTCAGCAAACCCAGCTTGTCCTTGCAGATGTCATCCAGGGTTGGGTCCAGCCCCCAGGCATGCAAGCAGGACATGAAGAGCTGGGCGATGTCCAGTGTCAGGTGGTTAGAGTCAAGGGTCAGGTGCTTAGGTCCCCTTCGTCTGGGACCCATCAGAGGCTGGGATGTCGAGGCCTGACGTGGACCCATCTCGTCATCGTCCGAATCGCTGTCTCTCATCTGCTTCTCAATCTGCTTGGAGATGAAGCCCACAACCTTCTTGGTGAGCTGCTTGGGCGAGGTACCCGGCTTAGCGCTGGTAACCTGGGCAGCCATCTTGGCCATCTCACCTTGGACACCCTTGCTGATGATCCCTGGGATCAGGTTCTTGTCGGTCAGCAATTGGACAATCAGGTTCTCCGCATCAAAGAAGAGGACATGGAAGTCCGGATCCTTTACGTTGGACTTGATAGCCTGGATGGTGAGGGCATGGGAGGGATCCTTGTTTGCGATGTCCCCTGCACCGGGTACATTGAGCATGGATCCCTGGGCAGCTGCTAGCAGGGTTCTGTGGGCAGCATTCCTGATGGCCGTCAGGCTGCGCCGCTTGAAGGCCTGGGCGATGCTCTGAGCTGGGGTCAGCATCATCTCTGTTGTTTCTCCCATAGAATCACATGCTTCAAGGATGTCCTCTGCTGTACTGCCTTCAGCTACCCGATCTAGGTGACCTGTAAAATATTTGAGCAGAATAAATACCCACGCTTTACACTTTTTAAACAGAAAAAACAATGATTAGAGATGCCTACATACTAATGCATGTAAAAATAAAAATTGTTAGAAAAGCAGTCAAGGACCAAGGAGCCAAAACCAAATTCTAAATACTCTTGACAAAGTACAAAGGCATGCCATTGTATTCATATTCAAACTTCAAATCAGTTCATGATGAATATTAGGTTTTCGAAGAATGTGTGTCAAAACATCCCATCATCAATCGGGGACAATCTCCAGGCAAGATAAGATAGGTAACATCAGGGTAACGTTAAGGTTCACGATTAATCATACTATTAATTCATTAGTCGTGCATCTTTATGTTACAGGGCTTTTGTATGCTCTTAAGTATTCATTACTGCTTTCAAAGCTACATACCTGTCTCCATCTGCCAGACGAAGACGCTATTGTCCTCCAGCCCCACGATGAGGAAGTCTTCTGCCGGTCGCCACTTGATGTGCCTGATGGGGAACAAGTGTCGACTGGCCAGAAGCATGCATTTCCTGTCACGCAGGCTGAGTAGTGCGACCGAGTGATCGCTGGCAACCGTGCACACACAGGTCAGGACACGGGCCTAGAAGAACATAGTAAGCAAAGGTCAAAGGTCAAGATAACAAAGACTGTCAATAATTAGTTCACAGATACTGTACTTAAGATGGTAAACAGACCCACAGGTGGATACTGGCAAGAAGCATGCACTTCCTGTCGAGCAGGCTGAGTAGTGCGACCGAGTAATCGCTGGCAACCTTGCACAAACACGGGCCTAGTAAGAAAATCCATTGGAACCTCATTATAAAGAGTTCTTATATCACAAAACTCTTTTATAGCAATATTTTACTGGTATTGTTATCTTTATCATTTGATAAAGGTTTTGGATAGTGGGTGAAGATTTAGGTCACAAAGGTTTGGCTGGCCTGTCACCGATTAGTACTATTATCCAGGCCTACAAATTAACTTGTTGCCTATGTGCCCTGTCTGGCAGGTAAAATCAAGACTTTTCAAACTGTGGAGGCACTAAAACAGGCTTTAGGTGGCCAAAATAAATATATAAACATTCAGAAATCTCTCACAGTACTATTATGATTACTTTCCTTGAGCCACTACTTACATTGCAAGCTGCAGGAGGCACCACGATCCTGGTGAGCTCCCCTCCGTGAACGCAGAACGTGTGCAGCATGCTGCCAGCGAAGATGTCCCACAGACAGACGGTGAAGTCCACACCCCCGGACACCAGGTAGGAGGGGTGGAAGCGGGTGTGGTCCTGGTAGGGGTACATCAGACAGGTGATCTTACCCTGGTGGCCTCTCAGGATGCGGTGGGGTGGCCAACCTGTTCAAATCAGTATTTTTAATATTAGAAATCCTCAGCCCCAAATCAGCTTTGTTTGACATGAAATTGTAACAAAATCCTACTGATCAGGGGAGGGATTATAAAACTGCTCATAGCAGCATTTTTAGAGGGGTATTGTTTTCAAACACTTTTTTTAATTCACTGATAAAAATGTGTTATTTACTGAAGCTCTCAAGATACAGTGAGACAGCCAAACTGGAAAAAACCTGAACATTTCCTGAAGGTGCAAACATTAATTTGATTTTAAAACATAGATACAGACTTATAGAATTCATGAGAGTGTAGAAAAGAAAACTAGCTGTAAAAGCAAATATTGAATTAACTCTAATGAACAAATAGAATAACTTTACACTAACAGTTTACAACCTATTTTAATGTAAAATTTGAACTAACCTCTGCGTGCAGTGTGTGGCCCTTCTAAGAGTTGTGCAATGGCCGTCTGCACAGCTGGTACGATCACAATGCTTCCGTCTTGGCGTCCACAAACGATCCAGCCCTGGCTGGGAATATAGACACTCGCCGTGACAACCAGCTGCTTCTCATCTGTCCCATCGTGTGACACATTCTAACAAGAAATTTAAAATAAAGGCTATAATTATGAAAAATTATGAACATTTGTCAGTAAAGCTGGTATGATCATGATACTTGTGTCTTTAGTTTCCGTCCAAACATGTAGACACTTGTGTGACACATTCTTACATGAAATTCATGAAAATAAAGGCTCAAAAACAAATAATCATAAAAAGTTGCAGTATGCCTCATAACTATTACTGGCCTACTGGTCCAGAGACAGTTAATGTTTTATGCCAACAAGTATTTATGAAAATCCTATTTTGGTAGCCTAATCAAGCAAAAATATTTGTAACTCACAATGAGAATAAAAACTTGTATTATTTAATTTCTTCCATGTTGAGCCACAATTATACAAACAAAGTGATGTTTTGAAACAAAGGACATTTTTACAAACAAAAACATATTTAAGGGGCCAGATTGTTTGTTCTGTCTGGGCAGCCAAATATTTAAAGGAAATAACATCCCTGGCCTGACCAGGCCAGCAACCATTAAAGTTAGAGTGGAGCATTTGCATTTGCATTTTGGATAATAATAATCAAATGACAACAATAACTGGTCTATAACTGGTCTATGACACCGCTGTGCTTGGGAGTACATGACGACCAGGTTTCCTTCAGACTGTGAAAATGCACAAATCTGATTGGTTGAAACGTGCAAAGCTTCTGACTTGACTTACAATCAATTGTAATTTACAATCAACTGTATCTCTTTCTGCAATGGGACCCAGGAGCCTTATAGAGTAGAGCATTTGCATTTGCATTTTTTGATAATTATATTCAAATCACTATCATACTTGGGAAGGATTACTCACCAACTGGTCAATGACACCACTGGGCTTGGGAGTACATGACGACCACGTTTCCTTCAGACTGTTGGATGCTGTTGGCGTCATTACTGCAACATGAAAATAATGACAATAGGTAACTCAATCCACTATATTACTGACTTTTTTGTTGCCCTTAAGTATGTTACATTTCAGTAGCTGTGAACAAAAATCACTTGCAGACTCGAGTGAGGATCAACCCCATGAAACTCCTGATGACTAAACATGCATCACAACCACTAGACCTCAAGATTACCCTTAGTCTTTGATAATAATACCCACCGTTCACGCAAAGTATCGGAAACAATGAACAATCGAAGTATCCAAATTCTGATTCTCTTTTGCCTATAATCGAAAAGCATTTTGGAACGCTTTTCAATTCAATCTTGAATATCTCAATAATTAGGGAGACATTTGAAGAATCAAAACACACTGAATTCTTCCATTACCATAAGCCAGACAACAAGGTACAAGAGAAGAGTGAAAGCTTCAAATGATTTTGGTTGTATTTGTCAAAGTTAATGGGTCACTTTAAAATATATCACCTTGACATACTCATCACAATGTTGTTTATGTCACATTCACATAATATATCTATCACAATACAGTCAAACCTGTGTAAAGTGACCACCCAACCGAAACAAGAAAAGTGGCCACTGTAGACAGGTGACCTCTATAGACAGGTTCACAACACTGTTTCCCTCTTTAGGTGAATACTTTTGGTTGCTACTATAGGCAGGTTGGCTGCTATAGACAGGTTGCAGCTAAGACAGGTTTGACTGTATGTGTCATATTGTATAATTTTTAATCCTGAAACATACCTGGCAAAGTGTCGAACTCTTCCTGCTTGAGATAGCTGAGCTCCTTGTCAGAGACTTCAGGTACTTTCCAGACCGTGACACGACCGGAGGAATCCCCGCAGGCAAACAGCTTGAAGAACGGCCCCCTTCGCCCATAGAAGAACGTCATAGCAGGAGAACAGGACAAGGGCTATAAAGAGAGATTTAGATTTATTTTTAAGAAGGGCTAAGACAGACAAAAATAAATACAGATAATATTGTTGATGTTCTTGGTCAGCAACAGCTACCAAGGTGATTCATTGTGATTCATAGATCAATTTTGTGGATTATATGAGTCTTTCTGACTAAGAGTACCAAGGATTGTAATAGTCCTAATTAGTGTAATTTATGATTAAATATTCCTACTGAGTTTCCAGTTTGCTAAGCTCCAATCAGGTTTAAATTCAAATTACAATATTTGCTTGCTAAATTAATAAATGACTCTAAATTGATGATATTAATTTAAGATATTCATTTATATCATATTTACTTCTAACTTGTATTTCATTTGCGTTAATATTATTTTGTTAATGTGTGTGGACCAAATAACTGATTGTCCGTACCACAATAAATAACATTTTCCATTACATGACATTTATTACCTTTTCCATGGGGGCTTCCAACACACAGTAGAGGAATGGCTTGGATGAAGGAGAGCTGGGATTCTGACCAATACTGCTTCTAAAATCATCGCTCTCTGGAATGCAACTAGAATGGATGGTAACAGTAAAAGGATAACTGATTAGTAATCATAGAAATTAAAGTTATACAATCAAATTCATGGGAACAGTAAAAGGATAAATGATTAGTAATCATAGAAATTAAAGTTATACAATCAAATGGATGGGAACAGTAAAAGGGTACATGATTAGTAATCATAGAAATTAAAGTTATACAATCAAATGGATGGGAACAGTAAAAGGGTACATGATTAGTAATCATAGAAATTAAAGTTATACAATCAAATGGATGGGAACAGTAAAAGGATAAATGATTAGTTATCATAGAAATTTAAGTTATACAATCAACCTCTAAGGAAATGCTCTGATGCAGAATAGATTCTGACCAATACTGCTTCTAAAATCATCACTCTCTGGAATGCAACTGGAATGGATGGTAACAGTAAAAGGATAACTGATTATTAATCATAGAAATTAAAGTTATACAATCAAACTCTACGGAAATGCTCTGATGCAGAATAGATTCTGACCAATACTGCTTCTAAAATCATCGCTCTCTGGAATGCAACTAGAATGGATGGTAACAGTAACAAGACAAATGATTAGTTATCATAGAAATTAAAGTTATACAATCAAACTCTGAGGAAATGCTCTGATGCAGAATAGATTCTGACCAATACTGCTTCTAAAATCATCGCTCTCTGGAATGCAACTGGAATGGATGGTAACAGTAAAAGGATAACTGATTATTAATCATAGATCTACAAATAATTCAAAGAAATTTAATTGATAAAACTTTAAGAAAAGGCATTGATGACAGCTAGCTAGGATTGTGTCCTAAACGACTTTTGCAGTCATTTGGGGTCATGACAAGACTTACTTTGATGGTAGTTGATAAAGGTGTCCTTTGCCTTGATTACTCCACACTAGGATGCGGTCAGCAGTAATGAAGTCTCCGCCTGACCAGTGCTGACCTTTCTCACAATACTGCACGCACAGCTGGGAGAAATCTCCTGCATCACAGATCTGTAAGGATTTCCATCAATAACATTTTGAACAGGAAGCTACAACGTTAAAATAGAAGTATCATATGTGACCTTACACCACAAAACGACCGTTATGTCGCCGTGGTAGTTTGTCTGTTATTAGCTGATTTAGTCAAATTTTGTTTAAAATATGAAATTCAGGATTTTGGTATTTTCTGAATAAGAGTATCTTAATCTACCTTTCGTGAAATTTTGAGAGCCAGAAATCATGTTTAAATATGATTTTTAATCAAATAAAAATGATTAGACTACACTGCTTGAATGGACGCCAATCTTTGAAGCGGCCCGTTTTCTCCCTAATTTTAAAACTGATTCAGCCATGTTCCAAATCTTGGGTGCTCATTTTGAGATGGTTTGCTTAGTCCAAATATGACAAATTATATACCATTTTAAAGTAATGACTGCTACTTTAATTTTAAGTAAAAATTAGCACAATCATTTTTCCAGACTTATTGGTCGTTTTGTGGTGTAAGGTCACATATATCCAATTCAAGCAAATGAATAGAACAATGTTTTCTACAAGGGATCATTCTTCCATGCATGTTTCATGTGGTCTGATTAGTAATAACTAATAATGTATGCATAATCAAATACCAGTTTAATTATTCCAATATGTACATGTATTTATGATAGACAATTCATGTGTCAATTACAAAATAACTAGCATCAATTAATGGCAAGATATGCTCATACATGTAGGAAAAATGAGCATGTTACTGATTTCTAGAAGAAATGCCTGTTTCCCTTGTACCTGCCACTGTTTACTGCAAACGATGAGCACCGTCCTCAGAGTGAACGCACAGACTGCAAGAGACTTGGCGTTCCTGCATCGCAGCTGCTTACATTCCTCCTCATACTTGGGTTCTAAGTCCTGCAAACAAATATGAAGAAAAACAAGTATTTTATAAAGGGATCTAGTTACTTTGTTGACATGTACAAAAAGTGACGAATGTATATTGCTGTGATCTGATATGTCCACTGAGTAATGAGTGAAAAATTCACGTTATATGGACAAGAAATGAGCGAAATGAAAAGTGCTATTTGCCAACTCATTGCACAGGTTGTTCAGAGTGGATAATTACAAATCCGAAGACTTCAATCGTAAATATCTTTTCAACGAAAGGGCAATTTGAAAAAACAAAACCTGTTCCATGCTTCTATTGGTAATACGAATACAACAAGGTAAGATGTGGATTTGGACAAACAATGTTACTAAATCCCTTTATAGATATATATTCTCTCAATATAACCAGGGACTGTGTATCAGTAGTAAACTTATAAAAAGTTATGCTAGTACTGTTTACTGCAACAACAAAAAACCCAGAAACAAGTGTGAAATGTGACACATTTCAAAATATTTAAGCCTTGGTTTTTTTACAACAATTGACTAACCTTATCATTGCCCGTCAAGCTCCAGACTTTCAGCATTCCAGATGTCGAGATACCTATGACAACATCCTCTGCAGAAAATGAATGACAAAATAGATACATCTATGATTAAAATATCTGTGGTGTTAAATGAACAATTTGGGATGATAAAATGGTACATTTAAAATTGGGGAGCACTAATTTTCATAAATTCAAAGCACACCTCTTTATCTTATCTTCAGGGCTGATTTTGTTACAGATTTCCAGACCACAGCCCACATTTGCGAGTGCGCCAATGCTTTCACGTGTACGTTAATAGATTCCCGGATGATTCATTCGCTCTGCACAGTGCGCTCTGGCTCTGCACGCATATAGTCTACGCAATTCAGACCGCATGAACGCATGGTTGAGAATGGTGATGCGTTTTCCAATTTTATTTTTTTTTTCTGAAAACATATTTTTGTGAACTTGTTGAAGGAATGGAATACTAAAGATGGTACCTTTCTATAATAAGAATATTATTTTTGGGTGGTGGTACCCTTTAAGTTATTTTGATGTTTGTAAATATCATTGCACATGACACTGCTATTCAGCTTGTAGCTGCGAATGTGACATTTTTGTTGAATAAAATACCATTATTATTATTAAATCAAATAAGCTTTTCCCTTTTCAAAATCCTCTCCTATAACGTACAAATCCTCACCTTGTCTCTTGAGAGGGCGTATGACACACAGCGCCGAGATCCAGTCTGGCGCCACCTTTGACGTCAGTGTGTACAGGAGCTCCAGGCTCCCGGCGTCTAACACATGGACATCTGGGTAGTAGCCCTGGCAGATTATGCGCCACTCACGGCTTGAACCTTGCGTCACTTGGTAGGGCTATACGAAATGGAGGACATTGTAAGAATTAATTAGTCCAAAATGTGTAGTAGGCCAAGCAGATGATATGCTATTTACGGCTTGAACCGCGCATCACTTTGTAGGGCTGTAAGAAATGGAGGATTTTGTAAGATGAGGTTGATAAATATTTAAAGACCAACACAAAAAGTAGGCCCTGACTGATAATACCCCATTCATGGCTTGAGCTTTGCGTCACTTGGTAGGGCTGTAAGAAACGGAGGTCATTGTAAGAATCCGTTAGTAGGCCCGGACTGATATGCCATTCACGGCTTGAACCTTGCATCACTTGGTAGGGCTACAAGAATTGTAATAAATTGTAATAAGAGGTTGATAAATATGTTAAGACCAACATGGGCAGTAGGTCCTGACTGATGATATGCCATTCATGGCTTGAACCTTGCGTTGCTTTGTAGAGTATGTATGGAATGGAGATTATACATGGATGAAGACAGTGGAAGATAAAATGTAAATTGTAATGTGACATGAAACAAACACAATCACATGTTTCATACAATTGCTGAAAATTACTTGATGTTACAATGTACCATGAAGAATGTAAAATAATGTGTACAAAACACAATAATTATATTGACTTACATAACGCAAAATATTGAAGGTTCCATAGCGCTTAACAGGTGCAGATATATAATATATTAAAAGTGTATACAGTCAAACCTGTGCATAGTGACCACCCGCGGGAAACAAGAAAAGTGGCCACTGTAGACAGGTGACCTTTACAGACAGGTTCCACAACACCGTTTTCCTCTGCAGGGGAACACTACAGGCAGGTTGGCTGCTATAGACAGGTGGCCGCTAAGACAGGTTTGACTGCAGTTTGATTTCTCAGTTGAGACTGACTGATTACTTACATGCATGTTGAGATGCACACCTGGGACCTTGGTCTGCTCAATGCACCTACCGTCTGAAACGTCCCACAGAAATATTTCCCTGAAGATAATAAACACACAAATATTAATTACAATACTTAATAATAATAATAATAGATATATTTATAGAGTGCAAATTGCGATGTAGACTCTTGCGCTATTATTACCTCGGTCAATGGATACACACTGCAATAATTCCTTCACACAAAGTGCATATTTTTCACTACCTAGGGAGTATTCCAGCCAGTTGCCCGTTAGGCGTGCTAAGGAACCACAGCTTTCCAGAAATACAGTTGTAGTTGGCGCACAAACATAAGTAGGACAGTTTATCTCAAACTTCCTAATTCATCAAACTATAGTGGTATATTTAAGATCATACAGAAATACAGTTGTATTACTTCATGTGTCCAGTAATATAAGCTATCAAACTAATATATTTATAAACAAACTGGTTTAAACAGCTCATTGATTTACCCATTTTCTGCTGCACTGACAAAGCTGGCCGATTCCCAATTCTCATTGGCTCGTGCCAGACATGTGATTGATGATGAGTGACCAAACAGCATATTCCGAGGCACCACCTAAGTCACCATGGAAACAAGTAAAAAAAATGAATAATAAAACATATTCCCCATTTGCTCTCTCATATTAGTATACAGGACCTTGTTTTCAAGAAACACATCCAGGTAAAAAGGAGGGATTTAAATACAGCATAATGAGCATAATATATTAACTAAAAGCAGCAACCAGATGAAACCCAAAAAGTGTTGCTTACAAAAAAATGTCGTTACACAACAAAATTTCTTCACACTTCAATCAACTTAATTTTGTTGTCTCTACCATTTAGGTTGCAGTGGTCTTTTACATCTGGTAAATTGTGTATGCATATTTTTTCAAAATTTGATTACATCATATACACGAGTGCATTTTCTCAACTTAATTTCTAAAGATGTCCACTTTTAAAATTCAGAATGCAATGTGAGATTCAGAAATGTTAACCTGTTGCTTACGGGAACAGGGTGGGCAATGTGCAAAGTCTATGGGGATTTCAGAATCTTAAAGGGAACAGGTAAACTAACAATAGCCTACAGTAATAGAGATTAACCACCTTTAGACCCATTCATGAGTCATGACTGGTCAAAACAAAAAACTCTGGCTGGTTATATGCAGTATGTAATGATGATGATGATGATCTACAGCACTTGTATGTACCTATTTCTTATATATTTATCTGTTTCAAATATCAAACAGCGCCTGCTCCTCCAAAGAGTAAATCATTTTAAAGTAACTGCACATTTGCTTTTAAACATTTTGAGGCCTGCTTTGAAACCTTCAAGTTTGTCAGTGTTGCAAAGAAGAGTATGTGTGTTATATATGCAACAATAACAAAAAATCGTCTTCAAGAACAGTATGTGTGTTATATGCAACAATAAAACAAATCGTCTTCAAAGGGTTAAAGAAATGTAAGAGACAAAAATGTGATCGCACCTTCATGTTGTCATTGAGATCCCAGAGAATGACCTGTCCATCGTGGCATCCCGTTATGATGGTCTGCTGGTCACTCGTCACCATAATGGCCGACACGCAGTGAGTTGGGGCCGTCTTGCCCCATAGCACAATGGGCACCACCAGTCCACTCGAAGCCATTGTCAATGTCTAGCTGGCTCTATCTACCTGTGAAAGCAAGAGAGAAATATAGCCTGAAATAAATGCTGGAATGCTGTATTAACCCCAACACTAGAAATAATTAGGTAGCTAGCATTAAAGTGATCCGTTATCTACATACTAAACACTATTCAATGCAATCATTAATATCTTCATGATCAGGGAGACATTTCAGAACTCAAAACACATTTTATTCTTTTGTCCCATATTAAGCCTACTAAGTCCCCACCCCAGTTGTCCCCACCCCAGTTGTCCCCCCTGCTGCGTTTGAAGACCGAGCCCCTGGGCCCTCTCAGCAGACTCAGCGGCCAGCTAACGTATCTGTAAAACCCCCTACTGCGGTACCAGCTCAAGAGAAAACAGCCAATTTCTTAACATTGGCCTCAGATGAGGAAGTGATACAATTTATTTTTAAATTAGTATCGGGTTTCTTAGAAGACAGACCACAAGAAGATAGCCTTAGAATAATTAGGTCAGTCGTAGATAAGCTATTTTATGCAGTAAAACGAGGAACTCAAGATGGTGATACTTAAATTAATTATGACTGCGCTACTCATCCTCCAGTGGAATGCGCAGGGCATGAATGGACATAGTGGAGAATTGATTAATTATTTAAACTCGCAAGAAAAAGTTGTTCACATAATTTGTATTCAGGAAACTTGGTATGAGGGGAATATTATAATTGATATTCCAAATTATTCATGTTTTTGTAAAAATAGAATTAATAAACGAAGAGGTGGATGTGCTATATATATTCATACTTCCATCAATTATGAGTATGTGGAAATTGAAACAGACATAGAAATGCAATTAGTAAATATATATTATGGAGATAATCATTTAGCAGTCGTAAATTATTATAATCCATGTAATGATATAACCAATGCTATTTTGGATACTTTGGTTAAGCATGTTAAAAATAAAGATAAATTATTAATAGTGGGAGATTTTAATTCCCATAATTGTTTATGGGGGAGTGAAAAAATTGATAAAAATGGTCGATTAATAGAAGATTTTTTGCTGAAACAGAATTTGGTTATTTTAAATGATGGATCTGGTACACGTCTTGACCCCATTTCGGGGAGAACGTCATGTTTAGACTTATCCTTGATCTCATCGGGGATAGCCAGTAAGTGTACTTGGTCGGTCTTTGCAGACAAGTTTGGAAGTGACCACTTCCCAGTCTGCATTCAATATAGTGTTAATAATAGGGAAAAGGACAAAAAAGAAAATCAATATTTTAGGTGGTCCTTTAAAAAAATGGATTGGATAGCCTTTCAAAGATTGAGTGAAGAAAGGATCAATATGGAAACATTATATGACGATGATGTAAATGTATTCTATGCAAACTTTATGGAATGTTTATATGATATATTAAATGAGTTATTAAGTAGTAAGAAAGGAAAAGGTTGTAATGCAGTCCCGTGGTGGACAGAAGAATGTAATGTAAAGATAAAAGCAAGAAATAAGGAAAAAAATAAATTGATGAAATTTTGGAGTGTAGAAAACGTTCAATTATATAAAGATAAGAAAAGAGATGCCCAGTGGACTATACGGCAGGCAAAACGAACCTTTTGGTTAAATTACGCTATGAAATTGAATCGTTTTACATCTGTTTCGGAATTATGGAATTTTATTCGAATGTTAAATGGTAATATAGGGAAGAAAGTTAAACAAATGTCAGTAATATATAAAGGAGAACAGGTGATAGTAAATGACCAGGATAAAGCTAATGAGTTTGGAGAGTACTTTACATCCGTTGGAAACTCAGTTAGTGGTCATAAGACGAAGAAGAGAGAAGTGCTTGAAGCTTTTAAGCAAATTGATGTTGAGGAAAGTTATAATAATAATTTTGATTTGGTAATAAATGAATCATTCACAATGTTGGAGTTAGAAAAGACTTTGAAGGAGAAAAAAATATCGGCTCCTGGTGAAGATGGTATAACTTATGAAATTTATCAAAATATGTCCCAAATGGCCAAGAAGGTTTTGTTGAATTTATTTAATAAGATATGGAGTACTGGCATCGTACCAGAACAATGTAAACATGCCATTTTAATTCCTGTATTGAAGTTAAATAAGAATGCTACTATGACGTCATCTTACCGACCCATTTCTTTGTTATCTTGTTTTATGAAAATTATGGAGAGTATGGTAAAAGAAAGATTACAATGGTATATAGAAAAGAATGAAATATTAAATAATAATCAGAGTGGTTTTAGGAAAAGTCGAGGCTCTATAGATAACATCGTGCATTTAGAAAATGAGATACAAAGACATTTACGAGTTGGTATGAAAACTCTAGCAGTATTTATTGATTTGGAAAAAGCTTACGATACCCTTTGGACGAAGGGACTTATAGTTAAGCTTAGTAATATAGGCCTTAAAGGAAATATTCTTGTTTTTCTAAGGAATTATTTGTTGGATCGTACATTTCAGGTTCAAGTAGGGGATAGCAAATCCCAAATTATGCACCCCCAAAATGGCTTACCTCAAGGTAGTATTCTTAGTCCTTTATTGTTTAATGTGATGTTGAAGGATATCCCTTCGCCCCCTGGCATTCATAATTTGGTTTATGCAGATGACTGTGTCATATGGAAATCTGGTTATGATATAAATATGAATACGCAATTGATACAAAATTGCATCAATACCTTGGATTCTTGGTTTTTGTCATGGGGTTTGAACATGTCTCTA
Source organism: Echinarachnius parma (assembly GCA_037951105.1). NCBI lineage: Eukaryota > Metazoa > Echinodermata > Echinoidea > Clypeasteroida > Echinarachniidae > Echinarachnius > Echinarachnius parma. Next base: position 133,483 of record JBAMJV010004476.1, read on the forward strand.
GAGAAAACAGTTCCTGTCCTCTTTTCAAATAAATCAAATGATGATATTAAATTATATTTAAGAGAACATGAATTGCTTCCTCAAAAACAGCATAAGTATCTTGGAGTTATTTTTGATAAACGCCTTACTTGGCGGCCTCATATAACAGAAGTTGCAAATCGGTGTAAACGTAAATTAAATGTAGTCAAAAGTTTAGCACATGCTAAATGGAGTGGAGATGCTAAAGAACTTTTGATGGTGTATAAATCTTTGATTTTATCAACCATAGATTACGCTTGTGAAGCTTATGACTCAGCGGCACCCAGTATTAAAAATATTTTAAATTCAGTTCAGTACCAGAGTTTATATGTATGTGCTGGCGCACGCAAGGGGACATCTCTCAGAGACCTACAAGTGGAATTAGGAGAGATGCCCTTAGACTTACGAAGAGAAATGTTATGTTGTAAACTTAAAAAGCGAATTGAAAGTGTAAACAATCATCCTTTGAAAGAGGATATCAAAGATTGTTGGCAATTTCATATATATGGAGGTAATAATTCTAGGACAGCTTTTGGACAAAGATCAATGGAATTGATGAATACTTTTGATTTTGAAGTTGAGGAGATGATTTTTTCTAGAACCCCCTTTTGGCACTTGAATGTTCCTTTAATATCAATAGAATTACATGATTATATTTGTAAAAGAGACAATCAATTGCATCAAAGGCAAGCAACAATAGAAATGATAAATACAAAATGGAAAAATTATTTGCAAATATATACTGATGGATCAAAATCACCAGAACAGGAGAGTGCGGCCGCCGCCTTCTACGTCCCCTACTATGATTATTCATTATCTAAGAGACTCTCAAACTATACATCCTCTTATAGGGCAGAGATGGCAGCAATTGTGCTCGCCTTAGAATGGTTGGATAATCATCCTAGTTTGTACACTGGGGCAGTTATTTTTAGCGACTCTTTAAGTTCTTTACAAGCCATAAAGAGTCACAAAGAGGAACTTCCTGTATATGAAATTTTAAATTTGTGTTTACAATTGAAGAATAAAAGGACTTTTGTGTTTTTTGAATGGATTCCCAGTCATTGTGGACTTAATGGTAATGAGATTGTGGATATAGAAGCGAAACGAGGTTTGAAAAAAAAAATAGAAATTGATAATAAATTAGCAAGGTATGAAATTAATAGTATTATAAGGAAACGAATGTATGTTAAATGGCAGACAAGATGGGAAGGAACTGAATCATGTCTTAAAGATGTGCAAAAGAATGTTAAGAGTATATATATATGTAAATTAAATAATAGAAAAAATGAAAGTATATTGCACTGTTTAAGAATGGGAAACATTGGTTTAAATGTAAATTTATGTGTCTTGAAAAAACACGATACTGGGTATTGCCCTAATTGTGAGGGTATATTTGAAACTATTACACATTTTTTGTGTCAGTGTCCAGAGTACATAGTTCAAAGGGCCATGTTGATGGCTGAAACAGGTTTATATGAAGAAGGAAAAATAATGACTTTGTTAAATTCTTTAGAGCGACCCCTCCAACAAGCTCTCGTTGATTATGTAAGAAGAACCGGGAGATTACCCGTATAATATTAAGAGTTTGTATTGAAATTGTTTTTGTATAATAATTATGTTTGGCTCTCGTAAAATTATATGCATGCTCAAGCCGGAACAGAGACTGTTTACAGGACATCTGTGCAGGCCTCTGAAGCTGGTTTGATCAGCATATAAATTTTGCTGAAAAAGTAATGCGTAACTTTCTTTTGTATAATTTGTTTATGTAAATAATTAGTAAATTACATCCTGCACTTTGCACTTTCACTTTCAAAGCCCCAAAATGTTTGCTACCTTGTATGTTCTTGAATAATTGAAAATCTCTTTTTTGAGTTGATTTGATTTGATATATAATTTTGTTTTGTTTTTTGGAATCGGATGCAGGTGCAATATAGAACGAAGGCGACCAGACCGCATCTCCATGCATCGGGGGGCCTAGACTGATTCGTCAGTTGAGAAGCCTGCTCAACGTACCGAGCCGGGTTGGCCCGATGATGCCTTTAATTTTGGTTTTGTTTATCGATGGTTTGAAAACGTTTATGCACCCCCAAAAGAAAGAAAAGAAGAAATATAAATAATGAAAATATTAAAATAAAGAAAATTAATGAGAAGAATTAAAATAATATTTAGTTATTGGCGAAAATATTCAAATTGAATGAACCGCCAATAAACTCTAAACAACAACAACAACAACAAGGTACAATACAAATCTAGAAGTGATTTTCAGATTTTTGTTGAATTTGTCAAAGTTATGGATCACTTTAAATGGTCTCCTAGTCGCTCTACTTGTGACACTAATGGCAAATACACATTGACATTGTGTCTCTTCCTTCTTCCCCATGAAAAGAATGGGATCAACCAATCTTGCGCCATGCGGCACATGGGTAGTGTGTACGGTATTCCCCGTGTATACTCTCTCTCCACTCGCAAGTCAATGGTAGCTAGCGCTGACGAACTTCCATTTTACTGATCGTAAGCGCGTTTTTTACGGCGCTGCAGTGCATCCAAAACATTTTTAAAGTTGTCAAAAATGGCTTAGATTTTGACAAAATCTATAGTATTACCACAGTAGCACAGGCACAGACCATCGAGGGGTAAGAAAACAGGGGTAATGTTCGCGGTGCATTAATTTTCGCGGATTTCGCGCAGAAGTCTGCGTCCGCGAATATAAATGCGTGATTTGCAATGCAGCGTGTAAACACTAGCTCGGCCGAGAAATTAAAAAGCCACGAATGTGTTTTTGTGTGGCTCAGCGCGAAATATTAATTGCGCAAAAATAACGTCTACAGTAAGTAATTGACAAAAATGATACAAACCAATTCTGTTGAGTTTAAATTAAACTACTTTGTCTTTACATTACAATGAATGATTTAATTTTAAAGATAGTGATTAAAATTATAATAAAACGTGGAGTACAAAACTGCATTAGCTAGCGCAATGTTCATTCCCTTATAATATTATTTACATATATGTCAAGGAACAAAGCATCAATGAAATTAATTAAAATAAAATAAGGATGTCAATTTCGTGGAAATGAAATAAATCATTAAATGAAAAGACATCAAAATCCTATCATAGCAATCATACATGTTACAAATCCAGTGTAAAGGCAATACATTATAATTTCTACCAATAGCTATCGCGCCGCTTATCAATTTACAATTTCTTGCTTTTTCATGCCAAAAAAGTAAAACAAAGGTACTTCACATGTGCGGTATCAATTTGAAACCGCGGCGTATATGTGACGATGATCTACGCCAAAGTTTGGGCACAAATTTCGCTGAGTACTCAATGCTCCCGCACAGGCATACGCAGTACATGTTCATGTTCGGTTCACAACTCAATCTGCATCTGGAATTTTAGATATCGCTTGTACACATCTTGTGACACAAATATAATCATTATGAACACAATCACTGTCGATGTCAGTGAAAAAAACACGAATACTCAATACTGTTTTTTTATTATTATATTCAGACTTACACGAAAGGTTCGAATCCATTAGATTCTATATTTACAAGATTTGCTGTTGTAGAACTGCCAGAGCCTGAGTGTTGTTATCCTCTAATTTCGGTCATCACGACACTGATGATTTCTGTAGTACACGAATGAATCAGAATGGGGGAGCGGCCGGCCGGCCGGCCAAATGCATATGGGGCGGGGGGGGGGGGGGGGGGGGGGGGGGGGGGGGAGGGGCATTTTCCCCCTGGATCTTTTGCCCGCTCATCCTTCACGTTTGTTTGTACGTTTGTTTGTTTGTTTGTTTGTTTGTTTGTTTGTTTGTTTGTTTGTTTGTTTGTTTGTTTGTTTGTTTGTTTGTTTGTTTGTTTGTTTGTTTGTTTGTCAAGTTGTTCGTTTGTGTGTTTGTTTTGGGGCATCCTTGGCTTCAAGGTTTCAAGGTTTCAAGGTTTCATTTTATTTCTTCCTTTCACATTTGAACATGGCATAATACAACAAAACAACATGAGAACAATTTTTTGTTTAAAGCTTCATATTCAATCAATATGCAATCTAAAAAACAAACACAAGTTATGAAAGAAAGAGGAGACCTTAGAGAAGCTAAGCTTGTATAAGAAAGGTCCCCCAGAATAAAATACATAAATGAATCACTTTTTTATAAGTTTCAAAGTATCTAAACTATGAACGATTAAACATTGGAAAAATATTTACAAAAGGGATAGCTTGAATATTGAAAAGGAGAGGAGGTAGGATAGAGAAGGAAAAGAGCAATATGGAACAAGACAAACAAAACAGACAGAGAAAAGCAGAGAAAGAAGATGAGTGTTAAGAGAAGAAAAATAGGAGAGAGAGAGAATGTGGTCAGCAAAACATTTACAACATTATTTTTACTGAACATACGAAAAAAAAAAGAAAAAAAAACAATGCATGTTATCAATACATTTTTTAAAGAATAAATGATTACTTAATATAATTTCTAGTGATATCGACGTTAATTTTCGACATAGTTACTCAATAAATGTAATTTCAATTTGCGTTTAAAAACAAAGACACTGACAGAACTAGTTACATCAATAGGAAGTGAGTTCCAAAACTTAGGACCAGTACAAGCCAGCGTATTCAGAGCAAAAGCAGTTCTTACGCGTGGAATATGAAGTGCAGTTGCCTGCCTTGTATTATAGCTATGAATTTGATTATTATTTCTAAATATTTGTACTAGCGCATTTGGGAGAGTACCATTTTCAAAACCATACATAATTGCGCCTAGCTGTAAAAAGTAAATATCTTCAACCTTCAATAGCTTATTACTATAGAACAAAATATTAGTATGATCACGATAATTCACATTAAAAACAACTCTAACCACCCGTTTTTGGGCAACAAATATTTTTTCTAACTGTGTTTTCAATGACTTCCCCCATGCCAGCACTCCATAATTGAGATAAGGCAAAATTAAAGTAGAATATAAAATAAGCAAAATTTCTTGTGGGACAAAAGAACTCAGTTTATAAATTACACCAGTATTTCTAGACACAACTTTACAAATATTACTACAATGAGATGCCCAAGACAGCTTCTCATCAATATGTAGCCCAATTAACATCATCAAAAAGTACATCTCCGGGTAAATCCTTTAAGGAGTTGCTAAAAAACATATAATTTGTCTTTTGAAAGTTCAAAGACAATTTATTTGCATGAATCCACCAGATAACTTTCTTTAATTCATTATTAACTGTATCTAATAAAACTGCAGGGTTTTTATGAGAAAAAAATACACTTGAATCATCTGCAAAAAATATGAAAGATAGGACGTCAGATGAAAGATAAAAATCATTAATATATAATATGAAAAGAAGGGGGCCAAGAAGAGATCCATGTGGGACTCCACAAGATATAGTTTGATGACTTGACTCAATTCCGTTCAATGATACATATTGTTTTCTGCCAGTTAAGTAGCTCCTAAACCAACTAAGAGCGATGCCCCTGACTCCATAATATGACAATTTACTTAACAAAATGTCATGATCAACAGTATCAAACGCCTTAGAAAAATCCAAAAATATACCAATTGTATGAAGGTGATTATCTAATGCTTGAGCTACTTTATCAACAAAGTGTAAAATAGCATGTATAGTGGTGTGCTTTTCACGAAAGCCAAACTGGAAATTTGAAAGCATTTTAGTCTTATTTAAAAATATTACTGTTCTATCATATATAAGCTTTTCTAAAATCTTTGAAAATGATGTCAACAATGAAATGGGTCTATAATTACTTAATATTTGAGGATCACCCTTTTTAAATACTGGCACGACCTTAGCAATTTTCATTTGCTTTGGTACAATACCAGATAAGAAAGATAAATTAAAAATATGAACAAGTGGTATCACAATTCCATGTATAATATCCTTAATGAATTCATTTTTTATACCATCAAAGCCAGGGCTCTTATTACATTTAAGCGAGCTCACAAATTTAAACAATTCTGCTTCATTTGTGGGCATTAAAAATAGGCTATCTACATTGGGTTCTTGCATAAACTCAATAAAGCTTTTCTGACATCTAGGAATAGAGTCCTGTAATTTCAACCCAACATTACAAAAATAATCATTAAAATTGTCCACAATAATTTGTCTATCTTCTACAGAACAACCATTCACATTTATACATTTAATATTCGTAGTTTTTACTGATGGTTTTTAAAAAACTTCTAATAACTTTCCATGTATTCTTAATATTATTAAATGTCATTTGAAATTGAACAGACCACACAAGCAAAATTTTCAACACCTTCCTGATAAAAATCTATACATTTTACCCCACATAAATAAATATAAATTTGCTAAACAAAATACATTTGTAATTTTATTTGCCATGATAAACATATGAATATCAACGTCATTTTCCTAAAATAATTGTTATTTGACTAAACACTATTAATTGGGACTATTATACTGTGTACATCCACCACTAGCCACCATTTTATCTGATGGCACTAATGGTCGTCACGCGTCAACATTGGTCACGGTACTGTTTGTTCGTAACAGTCGAACCTCTCCGCACCCATTATTCGGGTATGCTTATGGGGGCTGGAAAGAAATGGGCTTAGCCCCCAGGTTTCATTTATGCTCAGAGGGGGCTGCAAAAGAGATGGGCGGAGCCCCATGCTTGGGATATACTCAAAGGGGGCTGCCCATGGTTCGAGTATGCTCAGAGGGGGCTTCAAAGAGATGGGAAGGGCCCCCAGGTTTAAATCATGCTCTGATCGGGGGTCTCCAAAGTGGTTTACCTGTATCCAGCCCCCGCCCCCCCCCCCGGCCCTAATTAATTGGCTATCCCTATAGCAATCCCTACAACATTATTATGCCCTCCCCCTTTCTCCCTTCCCGCCGACAATAGTCGCATTCTCTGTTCATATTAAAATGAACCCCTAAAACCAAGGAGGTAACATTATACTCCTTTATATCCAGATTCACCAAGCGAACAGATTCGGGGTTACGCGATATAGGAAAATTTACAAAAGGTCTAGATCGCACGGAAAATGAACGCATGAACGCATGTCGGGGTTCTGAATTCTGAAATGCGAAACACTCGCCGTTATTCGTTTTTCAACATTTCGTTTTTCTATTTGAAAATGGATATTGGATTCTGGTCGTTTTTTTTTTTTTTTTGAAAAACGCATCCATCAGTAGGCCTACCTTGATTCGTGACTTCCACGTATGGGACTGCTCCTCAACTTATCAGTCACTGGTGCGCTTGTTGATTTGATTTGATACTGTATTTATACCATTTTAGATACTGTACGTATTACATTTTAGATAGGCAACTCTTAAAATAAACGAGACTTATAAATAATCGCATTTCAACAGTTTTGAGTATATTAAACGGAGGACATCCGAGAAGGATGAATATGATTCGACCAAGTGATATCGATGGAATTGACGAGAACAATCATGAAAATAAGAAAGAAGATCTTCAAGCAAAATCGGATTGGGAGCTAGTGAAGGTATCTCAAGACCCGAACCACTATACCAGAGCCTGGGCTACCTTCCTGAAACGCTCAGACGAGAACGAGGTCCAGGACCGCTGGATCGGGAACGAGTTTTCCCGCCAAGTGGTCGACAAACTTGCGGCTCGGTTTCAGGGTTGCGAGGAGCTAAGACTGTTGGGCGTTGGCAGCGGATCAGGTAATTGTCTAGTAAGAAAAATCCCCCTCGTTATGGGTTGTCCTTTGATAATATAACATCATACTAAAGAGAACGAGTGAGAAGTTACAAATCGTGAAAGAACCCTCGAAACATTGGCTGATTTTTCGGACTAGTAATTATTATCAGTATACCAAACACTTATAATACACTATAATATTTTGTGTCGTAGGCAATGCGTGGACCATACATGGTATGTGCCTATTTGACCAAGAATCAGGTTTTCCTCGTGACCCCGTGCCTTTTCGATAATTTTAAACATACTCAATAAAAGAGGATAATTTAGGTTCATAATATCATTATAATAAGTTTTGCAAAATTACATAACATTCACACATATATATATATACATTGTACAGAATGTGGAGAAATTCGTTCTGTATAATAAAATAAAATGTGTATCATTTTGTATAATATCAATCATGTAAGAAAAGGTGGGTAAACTTATGAGTGAGAAATACTTGTCTACATGCATATTATGATGATGAAGAATTCCGCAGGACCATCGGGTGAGCTTCTACAATTGCTCTGTATGTTGCTGGAAGGATTAAAGACAGCTATTATGTCACCTAATAATAATTGTCTAATTTTCTCCTGTGTTGTTGCATCGGTATATCAGTATAGCTCTAATCAACAGACACTGAATATGAATGACACTGCATTATATCAAATAACACATCTTTTTTACCGAAAGAAAAATAAAATATAATATAGGTTTTCCCGCTCAATTTGACACTTTTTTCAATCAAATTCATTAAGGGTCATTCAAATTCACGCATTACCGCGTAATCGTTGGTATCGGTATTTCGAATTCGGAATAAGTGCAAGCGAATGCATACAGTCATACGCATACCTAGCTTTCGTGAATATAGGCACAGGAGTTCATTTATGGGCACTCGAATTCGCGAATGTGCAGCCAAATTTCTACTTGGTGCATACAAATTAACACGTCATGCCCGGTCATGTATGATGAGCACGTTTGGAGCATTTGATTTCATTTAGGGGCAATCAATTTGAACATTTTGTCGTTCATTTTAAATAACGAAGGATTTATTTTTACTTTTGCTGATATATGAAACGTCTAAAACAAGTAATGTAGCATCAGTCAAATTTGACAGTCCAAAATACACCACTTAATTGCATTGATCAAAATTTATTCCTGAACAAAATATAATCTCAAAAAGTGCAGAACTGTGGTTAGGATAGCTGCAGGTGGTGCTAAATAAATATTTGCGTATTCGGAATAACGAACTTTCGGAATAAAGAACCTTCGGAATAACGAACCTTCGGAATAACGAAGCGCACGTGATGTATTTTCTTTTCATGTTGATGATACGGGTGCGGTTCGTTATTCCGAAGGTTCGTTATTCCGAAGGTTCGTTATTCCGAAGGTTCGTTATTCCGAACACGCAAATTTCCTATACCTGAGTGTTCGTTAATCCGAAAATGAAATAGGGTTCGTTATAATCCGAACATTTGTTACATTATTCCGAAGGTTCGTTATTCCGAAGGTTCGTTATTCCGAAGGTTCGTTATTCCGAAGGTTCGTTATTCCGAAGGTTCGTTTTTCCGAAGGTTCGCTATTCCTAAAATGAAATCGGGTTCGTTATTCCGAAGGTTCGTTATTCCGAAGGTTCTTTATTCCGAAGGTTCGTTATTCCGAAGGTTCGCTTTTCCTAAAATGAAATCGGGTTCGTTATTCCGAAGGTTCGTTATTCCGAAAATGAATTAGGGTTTGTTAATCCGAAAATGAAATAGGGTGTGTGTGCGTGTGTGTGTGTGTGTGTGTGTGTGTGTGTGTGCACTGGCGTAGTGGTGTGGGGGGGGGGGGGGGGGGGGGGGTGTCATGGCCCCCCTCCCAAATCAATTTTTATCATGGCTTTTATCGGTAATTTTATTGGAAAAGAGAGTAAAAACTCAGATTGCACAGTTTCAATTTTTTAAATGCCAATGCTCCCTAACATAATTATAATTATATCAAATTGATTTTGGTTTTATTTCATGTTTGTTTACATGAGAAAGATATAAATATATATATCTCGTTCTTATTGCACTGTTTTACAAAGAAAAATAAAATACAATTTGACTAGAATTGTAAAGCCACTCTTTGCCCCCCTCCCCTTCTCCCCCACCCCCCCCCCCCCCCCCCCATGCAGCCACGGCAATTAGAGTAAGATTGATCCCCTTTCCCAAGTCCACACTGCTAAAAATCAAATCAACTCAATTCTTTTCTACGTCGTATTTATTTAATTTTCGGATTAACGAACCCTATTTCATTTTAGGACTAACGAACCTTCGGAATAACGAACCCGATTTTATTTTCGGATCAACGAACCTTCGGAATAACGAACCTTCGGAATAACGAACCCGATTTTATTTTCGGATCAACGAACCTTCGGAATAACGAACTCGATTTTATTTTCGGATCAACGAACCTTCGGAATAACGAACCCGATTTTATTTTCGGATCAACGAACCTTCGGAATAACGAACCTTCGGAATAACGAACCTTCGGAATAAAGGACTGTAACCGATGATACATAACACGTGTGAAATGTGGGGATACAAACAACGCAGTTCCTGCTATACAGTATATAAATACAACGAATTTCGTTGGTCACAAATTATACCTGACAGAAACATAATCTAACAAAGTCCATGGCTAGAAATGCAGATATTGCCAAATAAACTAAAACATTAATATGAACGTTTCATGTAAGAGATTATAAAATATTGTTTTTCTTCATATTTTGATGGAGAAAGTGCACTTCAAGTGCTAGATTGATTGTCGGTGGGTTACCGCCGACCGAGATACCGGTAATAATATTAGACACAGGGCACCCTGGGAAACAGTGCAAAGAACCGAATAGGCTACCCTGGATAATGACAAATTTATTATATTATTATTAAATTATTATTAGTAGTAGAGTTATTATCATTATTACTCATACCATCATTTGTGTTCGTGTTCTCACTCAGTGTATGATATGGGGTGGCCTTGAGAAAAGGGAACGGCATACATCCCATAACATGGAGGAAACGACTAATATACCTAGATAGGGTATCTTTTACAGAAAAAAATAATAATACCAAGATGAATAATTTTTATTTTGGTAGTCTGCATTTTAGAGCGACAATGATGGGTTTCAAATGTTCTAAAAATTTCAACCAAAATGTAGTCAAATATTCGTCCCTTTCGCCTGCCAAAGCCTGTCAAATTCTCTAAATCATTGTGAAAACGAATGTACTGAACGCTCATCCACATGACATTGTATGTTCCTTAGGCGAAAGAGACGATTTTCTGGTCTCAAATTGGTTAAAATTTGACAAAATTTGAAACCCAACTTTGTGTCAAAGGAATATCACAAGCCAACTTGAACCATGGCCCTCCTGATTACTAGACAAACTTCAAAGCCACCAGACCAGGGTCCCGTTACAGAAAGACTTACAATCGATTGTAAAGTTGCAATGAATTGAAAGTCAGTTCATGTGACGTAGTGCGAAAATCTGATTGATTCAAATTGGCATACCGGTAGTTGAATTGCAACTTTACAATCGAGGCGTTCAAGTCTTTCTGCAACGGGACCCTGCATGATCGCCCTATAATATATCCCTGCAATGAGGTAGGGATAAACGGACCCACCCAGTTGAATGAAACCAAATCAGGGTTCCCTTTTACTCTTCTTGTCATTATCTAATCAAATGAGGACATAATTCTTGTTTTGCTAAAGGAAATACATGCCAGGTTGGGCATCGAAGCCACAACCGTCGCATGGACACAGCAATGCCCTCACCAATAAACCACAATTCTCCCAGAAATCAAATCTTTGTCAGCAACCAGTAGATTTGATAGTTCTACCTCTAAAGCCACATCAAAGAGTTCTTTATTGAATATACCAGCATTAACCCATTACCCATCGTAGCATTTATGATATTATCAAGAAGTGAAATATTTGTTTCATATCAGAACAACAACCTGTATATTTAGCTTCCCACGGGGTTAACAACACTATAGGTTCTCGAACTTCCCGTAGACAACGGGTTAACACCGGATGTCTAACCTCTTGAGACTGAAATGACCTGGGGGAAAGGAAGGTTGTGTAAGTACTGGTCAGTACTGATACTTATGTAAATCGAGTGCCATTGACGAATCAAATTTTGATATAAGATATATCATTCACCTTTCATCAACCATATTCTGTTAAAAAAAACGGGTAGATAGGGTTTAGAAACTTTAGTTTGTTCGTGACCTATACACGTTCGTGCGTATGTGTGATTCTGTGGTCATATCTCCTTCTTTCTAATGGTTGTTATTCCGAAAATTCGTTAATCCACAATTTTTTTGTTTCCTGAAATTAAAAAATACATACATTAAATTAGGTTTGCTATTCCGAATATGATTTGTTGACCAATGAACCACTGGTACTTTCCTGTACTTTCCTGTGTCATTATTTGTATTCATTCTATCTATATGTTCGCCGCATTTTATTATTGGATAGCATTCTCTTGTCAGTTGTTTCTGGAATTTAATTGCAAAGCAATGTAAGCAAAAATCCCTGCACAAACGTCGTTACAAACATGCACACCAACATGGTTTTGACCTTTCGGCATTTCTTTCTTATTTAAGTTTGTGTTAAAGTGATCCATTAACTTATATATTTTTTCCAAAAAGTGATATTTGAGACTTCAATTATATTGGAAGATTCTCGAGAATGATATGTGAGATTTTCATAGAAAAGGAATAATGTTTACCTTCTGTTACCATAAGCCAAACAACAAGGTACAAGAGAAGTGTGACAGCTCCAAATGATTTTGGTTAAATTTTCACCAAGTCAATGGATCACCCAGGTATAGTTGAGTTCTGGTAATAAAGAGAGTACGGTTTTAGTCAAACTTAATGTTAGTAACCAAAACCTGCACCATTACATTGCAAACTAATAGTTATAACTCAACCATGCTCGAAAGGAATTACAAATTACAAATGACTAAGTAAAAAGCCTGTTATCATTAAAGAGGAGCTGTTAAAACTCAAGAGGGCGCTCTCTAAACTATCATCGGTTTCAACCATTTAAAATAAAATATTGTGCATGTGATGTTTTGTTGAAATAGTGATTAGACAGAGAGATAATCAACAACTATTTAAAACCTCTTTTGTAAATTTTTAAAAATAGGAAGCATTTAAAAAAAAATTTTAACGGCTGGTTCAAAATTATCGAATAATTTTGGGGCCCCACAATTATTACAAATTGTTAATTTGTTGGATATTTCAACCATTTCTGAACCAAATTTGACCAAATAAAGTTTATTCTGTCATTAAAATTGTATGCTCTTTCGAATTTGATACTCAGTTTTTCATTATAAAAAAAAAAAAAATTGTATAGCGCCCTCTATACCAAAACTCAATATCTCTTTAAAGTTAAAGTGGCGCCTATCTCCGATTCATTAGCCCTAGGCCACACGTCTACTAAACGTATTGAAAGCTACCGTATAGGGGGATGGTCCTCTAGTAACTACTTGTGTTTAACCTTCCCTTCTATAAATGCCGAGCGTCTGACTAGAAGGCAGAATGTACCATTTATAAAGGGGTGCGCTTCGTTATTCCGAAGGTTCGTTATTCCGAAGGTTCTTTATTCCGAAGGTTCGTTATTCCGAACACGCAAATTTCGTATACCTGAGGGTTCGTTAATCCTAAAATGAAATAGGGTTCGTTAATCCGAACATTTGTTGCATTATTCCGAAGGTTTCTTTATTCCGAAGGTTCGTTATTCCGAGGGTTCGTTATTCCGAAGGGTCGCTATTCCTAAAATGAAATCGGGTTCGTTATTCCGAAGGTTCGTTATTCAGAAGGGTCGTTATTCCGAAGGTTCGTTATTCAGAAGGGTCGTTATTCCGAAGGTTCGATAATCAGAAAATGAACAGAGTGTGGTTAGGCATGAGCCCCTACACACAAAAATGGTGATCCACCTTAGGTCTTTGCCCCACCCCCCAATCCAAAACTGCTTCCGGCGCGCCTGTGTATACGGAATTACACAGGTTAACTGTATCAATACACAGTAAACAAAAATTAAACAACTTTTTAAACAACCAAAAACGCTGTTTAAGCCGGTCCCTCTAACAACGTTGTTTAAAATGTTGAACAACCAAGATGTTGGTTGTTCAAAATTCTAAACAATGTTGTTAGAGGGACCGGCTTAAACAGCATTTTTGGCTTTTTAAATATTTTCGAGCCCGAGACCGGAGATCTTCGAAAACAATTTGGGCCGAGACCAGGGTTTTGTCGGTCGAGACCAGGTTTTCGACGGTCGAGACCGCTTAAAAGTAGTCTCGAGACCGGCTAGAATTTGAAAAGGGGGGGGGGGGTTCAAACCCCCCAAAACAGCCATTTTTTGGTCAAAGGGGGGGTTTGAACCCCCCAAACCCCCACCTGGGTACGCCTATGGATACATTTACTAAATAAACCGCTAAACTCACCTTTTATGGCAAAAGAAAAGAAGAGTCATATGCCACAATTGATGTCCCTCCATAGAGGGCAGCATACAGGCTGTAACTTAGTAGGGTAAAGATTTTATGACAAAAAACCTAACACATATTTATCTCTGTACTGTGGGCGATATATCTCAGCTTACTGGATGAAAATCCACCGAATTTTCGTCATGTTGTGCTTAAAATCAACTATACCGGAAGTACCAAGGACTCACTAGTGAAAGACAAAAATCAATAAACTGTGGAACAAAGAATGTTGGCTATGAAATTAAAAAGGCAAACTAAAAGTTCTATTGAGATTGCACAGTTGCTTGACCAAAGTGCAAAGTGGGTAAACCGATGGTGGGCTAGGGAAAAACAACCTGGTCCCACCTCTTTCGCGAACAAAAGGGAGCGTGGTCGGAAAACAAAACTGACTGTTGCAGATAAGCAACAAATCCAAGCTATGATGAGGGATAAAATTGGAAGGAGCCATCAAAAAGTGGCACAACTTTTGAATAAAAGTGACAGAAACAGAGATATAGTTTGCAGAGTCTTTAAAACAAATGGGGACAACAATTGTTAAATAAAACATTTAATTTTCTATTTAAAAATATAACAACTCTATAACATTATGCGGAGGGACATCAATATTGTGGCACACCCTATAGGGCCATTTATCAATTATTTTAACCAATAAAGAAGTTTTCGTAGCTTTCCCAAAGCTGCTGTTTAGCTTTAAATGGTTCATAATTCTCATAAATATTGTACAGGCGAGGTCGACCTGAAGATGGCAGTCGAGATCGGCTCCCGTCTGCCGAAAACTCGCATCCTCAACACCGTGGTGGAACCGGCCGCCGCCCAACTTGACATTTGCCGTCATCACCTGACGGCGACGAAGCAAGAAGCGACCGACAACTCCGGCCTTGACAACATCGAGTTCGATTTCAGACAGCAGACGATCGAGGAGTTTCTCGAGGACGAGAGAAATCGTGGCGCCAAATACCACTTTATCAGTTCCATCGAGTCTATGTGCCACATGGTAAACTACGGTGACGTCATCGAGACTCTGTGCCATAGCCTAGAAGAAGGGGGCGTGCTTCTCATTCAACTTGACTCAGGTAAATATGCAAAGTATTTGCAAACATTTAAAAATATAATATACGAAGTCTTATTATTTCACCAATAAACGAAATCGCTGGAACGTAGTACATTTCGTGTTATCAGATAATTGCTTCCTATTTGTAATAGCTACATAAACGATAGTTCTCACTCTATACAATTATTTCAGATGATAGTAGCTGGTACCTACCGATGTCTACCTACCCTCAGATCCAGGACACGCCCAACATCAGCTCGAGGGAACTTCGGGAGTGCCTCGTCTCACGCTCGATCCCGTACGAAGTTTTCCGAATGGACATTCGGGTGGACATCACGGGATGCATACCTTCCGATCCTGTACAGATCAAGGAAGAGGGCAGTCTGATCTTGGATATTGTTACCATGACCAAGAATTTCGCCAGCTCGGCATCGCTGGATTTCTATCGAGAGCTTGCAGAGATGTTAAAGTCCCGCAAATGCACGGAACTTGGAGAGGATGGCAAGATATATTTCCGAGATTTCCGAGAAAATCTGGTCATTCAAAATGTCTAAAATGTCTAAAAATAAAATTAGTATTGGGAAAGTTATCGAAAGTATCTATATAATTATCTATATTATCTAAATTTATATTATTGAAATAGTATTAAAAAGGGGGCTTGTGTGGAAACATCCGAAACTTAGTACCCTTAACCCTATTCTAACTGGGCTATTTCAGACCAGGTTTTTACTGGGGGGGGGGGGGGGGGGGGAGATCTCGAAGACCGATTCTCCGATTCACGTGAAATTTTGCATGGAGGTACATTGAAGTATTAGCGACTGGTTCATGTTTTCGTTTTAAAAAACGATCCAATGTTAAAATATATGCAAATTATGCGCATATTCATTACCAAAGTACCCTAATTCATGCAGAAATTCTCTTTTTGTCTATAAATCACTAAATATTGCTCAGAATATGCTTATTTTGTGCATGAATATTCTTTATGACTTAATTAACAGGTTTTCAACATTAACAATTTTCTTTATGTATTCCTTTGTTTTTGGAATATCTTGTAGTTGTTTGTTTGTTCGACTTATGTTTTTTATTGTTTTTTTCGATGGAATAAATTATTGACCATTTTCCAACCATTTTTAGTCCTAAATTAAATGATTGCAGTGATTAGAATGAAAAATAATGAAAGTTTTGTGTATTCTAGGAAAAAATCAATTTCCATAGGATTTGTACACAAATCACAAAATTTAGCGAATTTTGGGCCGAAGATCACTTACGAAAGGTCACGTGACTTTAGAACGCTATATCTGGTTGTCGCACATTTAGTCTCAAAAGTTTCGCAAGACTTAAATGAAAAAAAACTCATGAAATTGCGCAGCAATATCTGCGCGCGTTGCGGAATTATCGCGCTAAAAGTCGAGGGGGTCAAATTGACCCCCCCCCCCCCCCCCCCCAGGGTTAAAGCAGATATCAGTTGAAGCGTTTATGCACGCCTCGACCATGG